>JAYMFT010213242.1:0-11477 GCA_038088735.1 Panulirus argus
ATATACTGTTTATTGTAAGTCGAGTTACACGGAATGTATTGTAAAATGCAGTAGAAACAGTGTTGTTGATATACATTCTCTTTCACAGATTCCTGCTCAGACCAACCCTGCTTGTGGCATCTGAGGAGTTTCCCTTCCACAGGGCTGTGATGGTGGACGACCCAGAGGTACCAGGAGGAAATCGGCTCACCTTCACGGGACTGATGGCAAATACGATTGAATACCTCTCTCAAGGGCTTAATTTTCAGTAAGATAATATTTTTCTTTTGTAATCAAGAATGGGTGTTAAACCCCTGCCACTATCGTGTACTGTGTTGTGATCTATCTCTCCTTTTATCGTGTATTGTGCTGTGATCCGCCCCTGCCTCTAACGTGAAGTGTCATTTGACCCACTCCTGCTTCTATCGTGCAGTGTGGCGTGATCCTCCCCTGCCTCTGTCGTGGAGTTTGGTGTGATCCACCCCTTCATCTATCTTGAAGTGTGGCGTGATCCACCCTTGCTTCTATCTTGAAGTGTGTTGTGATCCAACCCTGCCTCTACCGTAGACTGTGGTGTGGTCCACCCCTCTCTCTATCATGGAGTGTGGTGTGACCCACCCCTGCCTCTATCGTGGAGTGTGGTGTGATCTGCCCTTGCTTCTATCATGGACTGTAGTGTGATCAACCCCTGTCTCTAACGTGCAGTGTGGTGTGATCAGTCCATGCACTTATCAATTAATGTGGTGTGAACCACCTCTGTCTCTGTCGTGTAGTATGGTATGACTCATCCCTGTCTCTCTAGTAGTGTGTGCTGTGATCAGTCCCTGTCTCTATCGTGGAGTGATTTTTGATCCGTCCCGTCCTCTGTCGTGTAGTGTGGTGTGACTCATACCTTTATCTATCATGGAGTGTGGTGTGATCCACCCCTGCATCTATTGTAGAGTGTGGTGTGGTCCACCCCTACTTCTACAGTAGAGTGTGGTGTGATCCACCACTGCATCTATCGTACAGTGTGGTGTGATCCACCCCTGCATCTATCGTGGAGTGTGATGTGATCCATCCTTGCTTCTATCGTACAGTGTGGTGTGATCCACCCCTGCATCTATCGTGGAGTGTTGTGTGACCCACCCCTGCTTATATATTGAAGTGTGGTGTGATCCGCCTCTGCCTCTATCGTAGAGTGTGGTGTGATCCACCCCTGCTTCTATTGTGGAGTGTGGTGTGATCCGTTCGTTCCTCTGTCTTGTAATGCGGTGTGATCTACCCATGCCTCTATCTTGGAGAATGGTGTGATCCACCCGTCTTTATCGTAGAGTGTAGTGTGATCCACCCGTGCCTCTATCTTGAATTGTGGTATGATCCACCGCAGCACTTATCGTTGAATGTAGTGTGATACACCCCTGCTTCTATCGTGGGGTGTGGTTTGATTCGTCCCTGCCTCTATCGTGTAGTGTGGTGACTCGTCCCTGCCTCTATAGTGGAGTGTGGTATAATCCATCCCTGCTTTAAACCGTGGAATGTAGTTTGATCCACCCCTGCCACTATCGTGGAGTGTAGTGTGAACCATCCATGCATTTACAGAGGAGTGTGGCACTATCTACCCCTGCTTCTGTCGTGCAGTGTGGTGTGATTCATCCCTGTCTCTATCATTTAGTGTAGTGATGGTTCGTCCCTCGCACTCTCGTGTAGTGTGGTGTGGTCCGTCCATGCCTCTGTCGTGTAGCGTGGTGTGATCCACCCCTACCTCTATCGTGGAGTTTGGTATGATCTATCCCTGCTTCTATCATTCAGTGTGGTGTGATCCACATCTACTTATATCGTGGAGTTTGGTTTGATCAATCCCTGCTTTTATCGTGTAGTGTGATATGATCCGTCCCTGTCCCTATCGTGGAGTGTGGTCTGTTTCACCCCTGCATCTATCATTTGGTGTGATGTGATCTGTCCCTGATTCTGTCGTAGAGTGTAGTGCAATCCTCCCCTGCCTATATCCTTGAGGTGTGGTATGATTCGTCCCTATCTCTATCGTGTATCATGGTGTAACTCGTCCCTGCCTCTATAGGTGGTATGATCTATCCCTGCTTTAAACCATGGAATGTGGTTTGATCCACCGATACCTCTATCGTGGTGTAGTGTGATTCACCCATGCATTTATTGTGCAGTGTGGCACGATCCAACCCTGCTTCTATCGTGATGTGTGATATGATCAGTTCCTGCCTCTATCGTGGAGCGTAGTGTGATCCATCCCTGTCTATCGTGTAGTGTAGTGATGATTCCTCGCTGCCTCTGTCGTTTAGTGTGGTGTGATCCGTCCATTCTTCTATCGTGCAGTGTGGTGTGATCCGTTCATGCCTCTACCGTGGATTGTGGTTTGATTCGTCCCTTCCTACTTCGTTTAATGTGTTGTGATCCGTTCTTGCCTCTATTGTGCAGTGTGGTGTGATTCGTCCTTGCCCCTTTCGTGGTGTTTGTGGTGTTTGGTGTTATCCGTCCATGCCTCTGTCGTGTAGTTTGGTGTGATCCTTCCATGCCTCCATTGTGCAGCGTGGTGTGATCCATCCCTGCCTCTATCGTGTAATGTTTTGTGATTCGTCCCTGGCTCTTTCATGGAGTGTGGTGTGATGCACGCCTGTCTCTGTCGTGCAGTGTGGTGTGATTCACCCCTGTCTTTATCGCGTAGCGTGGAGTGATTAGTTCCTGCGTCTAACGTGGACTGAGGTGCTATCTGTCCCTGCCTCTATCGTAAAATTGGTGTGATCCGTCCTTGCGTCTATCAAGGATTGTGGTGTGATTCGGCTCTTCCTCTATCGTGGAGTGTGGTGTGATCTGTCAATACCTCTTTCTTGGAATGTGGTTTGATCCATCCATGTCTCTATCGTGAAGTTTGGTTTGATTTGTCCTTGCATCTATCTTAGAGTGTTGTTTGATCCTTCCCCGCGTCTGTCGTGTAGTGTGGTGTGATCCGTCCATGCCTCTATCGCGCAGTGTGGTGTGATCCATCCCTCCCTCTATCGTGGAGTGTGTTGTGATCCGTCCCTGCTTCTATCGTGGAGAGTGGTGTGATCCATCCCTGCCTCTATTGTAAAATGTGGTGTGATCCGTCCCTGCCTCTGTGGTGTAGTGTGGTGTGATCCGTCAATGCGTCTATTGTGCAATGTGGTGTGATCCAACCTTGCCTCTGTCGTGGAGCGTGGTGTGATTCCTCCCTTCCTCTGGCGTGTATTGTGGTGAAATCCGTCCATGTCTCTGTCGTGCAGTGTGGTTTGATAAATCCCTGCCTTTATCGTTCAGTGTGATGTGAATCGTCCCCGCCACTGTAGCGGAGTGTGGTGTGATCCGTCCCAGCCTCTATCGTGGAGTGTGTAGTGATCGGTTCTTGCCTTTACCGTGTAATGGGGTGTGATCCTTTCATGCCTCCATTGTGTGGTGTGTTTCGTTCCTACCTCTGGCGTGTATTGTGGTGTGATCCGTCCATTCCTCAGTCGTATAGTTTGGTGTGATCCGTCCATGCCTCAGTTGTGGAGTGTTGCGTGATCCGTCCCAGACTCTCTTGTGGATTGTGGTGTGATACACTCCTGCCTATATCGTGCAGTGTGGTGTGTTCCGAATCTACCTCTATCTTGGAGTGTGGTGTGATCCCTCCCTGCCTCTATCGTGAAGTGTTGTGTGATCTACACCAGCCTCTATTGCATAGAGTGGTTCGAATCCATCAGTGCCCCTATTGTGGAATATGTTGTGCTCCAACTCTATCGTATGGTGCGGTGTAATCTGTCCTTGCCTCTATCGTGGATTGTGGTGTCATTCACCCCTGCTTGTATCGTAGGATGTGGTGTGATCCAACCCTGTCATTATCGTAGAGTGTGGTGTGATCCGGCTCTGTTTCTATCGTGGAGTGTAGCGTGATCTATCCCTGCCTCTATCGTGGACTGTGGTTTGATTCGTTCGTGCCTCTGTCGTGTAGTGTGGTGTGATCCGTCCATGCCTTTATCGTTGAGTGTAGTGTGATCCACCCCTGCCTCTAACAAGGAGTTTGGTGTGGTCCACTCCTACCTGTATCTGGGAATGTGGTGTGATTTGTCCCTGTTTCTATCGTGAAATTCTGTGTGATCCACCCTTGCGTCTATCTTGGAATGTGGCTTAATCCATGCCTACCTATATTGTGGAGTTTAGTGTAATCCCTCCCAACCTCTATCCTGGAGTGTGATGTGATTCACCCTTGCCTCTATCTTTGGTTTGGTTTGATCAGTCCCTACTTCTATCGTGGATTCTCGAGTAATCCAAATCTGCTTCTATTGTCTAATGTTGTGTGACCCGTCTATGCTTCTATCGTGGAGTGTGGTGTGATCCGTCCATATGTCTATCTTTTAGTACGGTTTGATCTGACCCTGACTCTATCTTGGAGTGTGAAATGATCCGTCCCAGCTTTTAACATGCAGTGTAGTGTGATCCACCTCTGCTTTTGTCGTAGAGTGTGTTGTAATTCACCCCTGCCTCTATCGTGGAGAAAGGTGTGATCCCTCGCTACCTTTATCGTGTAGTCTAGTGTGGTCCGTCCCTGTGTGTGGTGTGATTTGTCCCTGCTTCTGTCATGTACTTTGCTGTGATCCATCCTCGCATCTATCGTGGAATTTGGTGGAATCGGTCTCTACCTCTATTCTGGAGCGTGGTTTGATCCTTCCATGCCTTCATCGTGGAGTGTGGATTGATCCGTCCATGCCTCTATCGTGGAGTGTCGCATGATTCCACCCTACCGCTATCGTGGTGTGTGTTGTGATCCACCCTTGCATCTTTCGTGTAGTAGGGTGTGATCCACCCCTGCATCCACCGTGGAGTTTGGATTGATCCGTCCCTGCCTCTATCGTGGAGTGTGGTGTAATCCCTCCCTATGTCCATCATAGAATGTGGTGTGATCCGTCCCTGACTCCATCTTCCATGGGGTATGATCCGTCCCAGCTTTTATCGTGCACTGTAGTGTGATCAACCCCTGCTTCTATCGTAGAGTGTGGGGTGATTCACACTTGCCTCTAACGTGGAGTGAGGTGTGATCCGTCCCTGCCTACTCCGTGGAGTGTGTTGTGATTAGTCCCTGCTTCTATCAGGGATTCTGGTATGATCCACCCTTGCCTCTAACTTGTGGTGTGGTGTGATCTATCCTGCTTCCATTGTGGAGTGCTATTTCATCCACCTCTGCTTCCATCGTGGAGTGTGGTGTGATCTAAACCTGAATCCATCGTATAGTGTGGTTTTGATCCATCCCTGCTTCTATCGTATAGTGTGGTGTGATTCATCTCTGCCTCGATCATGGAGTGTGTTGTGATCCGTCCCTGCCTCTATCGTAGAGTAGGTGTGATACACCCTAAACTCTGTCGTAGAGTGTGGTGTGAATCTTCCCTGCCTCTGTCTTGGAGTGTGGTGTGATCCACTACTGCGGTTTGTGGTGTGATCCCTCCGTACCTCTATGGAGAATTGTATTGTGATCCATCATTGATTCTGTTATTGAGTGTGCTGTAATCCTTCCCTGCCTCTATCGTGGAGTGTGGTGTGATCCATCCCTGCCTCTATTTTTGACTGTAGTTTGATCCGGCCCTGTCTCTATCGTAAAGTGTGGTGTGATCCACCCCTGCCTCTTTCGTGGAATGTGGTTTGATCTAACTCTGCCCTATCGTGGAGTGTGGTGTGATTCGTCAGAACCTCTATCTTAGATTGTGGTGTGATCCTTCTCTGCTTCTGTTGTTGAATATGGTGTGATCCGTCCCTCCTTCTGTCGTGGAGTGTGGTATGGTCTATCCCAATTCCATTTTCTATCGTGGATTGTGATGTGATCCGTCCCTGCCTCTTTCGTGGACTGTAGTGTAATTCGTCCCTGCCTCTATGGTGGAGTGCGATGTGACTCGTCCTTGCATCTATCGTGGTGTGTGTGTGATCCCTTCGTGACTCTATCACCGAGTGTGGTGTGATGCACCCCTGCCTATGTCGTAAAGAGTGGTGCGATTCAACCCTGTCTATACCGCGTAGCGAGGAGTGATTCGTCCCTGCGTGTCTCGTGGATTGAGATGTGATCCGTCCCTGCCTCTATCGTGTGGTGTGGTGTGATCTGTCCCTGCCTCTATCGTGGACTGTAGAGTGATCCGTCCCTGCCTCTGTCGTGTATTCTGGTGTGATCCTTCCATGCCTAAATCGTGCAGTGTGGTGTGATCCATCCCTGCCTCTCTCGTGGACTGGGGTATGATCCATTCCTGCGTCTATCGTGGATTGTGGTGTGATTCGCGCCTTCCTGTACCGTGGAGTGTGGTGTGATCAGTCCATGCCTCTGTATAGTAGTGTGGTGTTATCCGTTCATGACTCTAACGTGCACTGCGGTGTGACCAATCCGTGCCTCTATTGTGGACTGTGGTTTGATTCGTTCGTACCTCTATCTTGGAATGTGTTGTGGTTCGTCACTGCCTCTATCTTGGGGTCTGGTTTGATTTTTCCATGCCTATATCGTGAATTGTGGATTGATCTGTCCTTGCAGCTATCGTAGAGTGTGGTGTGATCCGTCCCTGCCTCTATCGTGGAGTGTGGTGTGATCCGTCCCTGCCTCTATCGTGCAGTGTGGTGTGATCCATCCCTGCCTCTATCGTGGAGTGTGGTGTGATCCGTGCTTGCTTCTATCGTGGAATGTGATGTGGTCCATCCCTGTTCCTATCGTGGATTGTCATGTGATTTGTCCTTACCTCTGTAGAGGAGTGGAGTGTGATCTCTTCATGCCTCTATTGTGGATTGTAGTCTGATTCGTCCATGCTTCTATCGTGGAGTGTGTTTTGTTTTGTCCCTTGCTCTATCGTGGAGTGTAGTGTGATCCGTCAATACCTCTGTCGAGTTGTGTGGTGTGATACGTCCCTGCCTCTGTCGTGAAGTGTGTGTGTGATCCATCCGTGACTCTATCGTGAAGTTTGAAGTAATTCACCCCTGTAGCGTAGCGTGGTGTGATTCGTCCCTGCTTCTATCGTAGAAAGAGGTTTGATCCGTCCCTGCCTCTATCGTGTAGTGTGGTGCGATCTCTCCCTGCGTCTATCATCGAGTGAGGTGTGATTCGCCAATGCCTCTATCATGGTTTTTGGTGTGATCCGTCCATGCCTCTGTCGTGTTTTGTGGTGTGATCCGTCCCTGCCTCTATCATGTAGTGTGTGTGTAATCCATCCGCGATTCTACTTTTGAGTGTAGTGTGATGCACCCCTGTCTATGTCGTGCCGTGTAGTGTGATCATTCCCTGCATCTATCGTGAAGTGTGGTGTGATTCACCCCTGTGTCTATCGCGTAGCGTGGAGTGATTCGTCCCTGCGTCTATCGTGGACTAAGGTGTGATCCGTCCCAGCGTCTATCAAATAGTGAAGTGTGATCCGTCCCTGCGTCTATCATGGAGTTTGGTGTGATTCGCCCCTGCCCCTGTCGTGTTTTGTGGTGTGATCTGTCCATGCCTCTGTTGTGCAGTGTAGTGTAATCAATCCCTGAATCTATCGTGGACTGGAGTATGATCCAACCCTGCGTCTATCGTGGACTGTGGTGTGATTCTTGCCTGCCTGTATCGTAGAGTGTGGTGTGATCCGTCCATGCCTCTTTCTTTTAGTGTGGTGTGATCCGTTCATGAACTTATCGTGCACTGTAGTGTGATCCGTCCGTGCCTCTATCGTGGAGTGTGGATTGATTCGAACATACTTCTATCTTGGAGTGTGGTGTGATCCGTCTATGCCTCTAATGTGCAGTGTGGTGTGATCCATCCCTTCCTCTTATCGTCGAGTGTAATGTGATTCGTCCCTGTCTCTATCATGGAATGTGGTGTGATATGTCCCAGCCTCAATCGTGTAGTTTGCTGTGATCCACTAAAGCCTCCATCGTGGAATGTGGCGTCATTCACCCCTGCCTCAATCGCAGGATGTGTTGTGATCTAACCCTACTTCTGTCGAGGAGTATGGTGTGATCTTTCCCTGCCTCTATCGAGGATTGTGGTATGATCCATCCCTCTATCCATCGTTTAGTGTGATGTGATTCGTCCACGCCTCTGTAGTGTAGTGGAGATGTGATCTCTTCATGCCTCTATTGTGGAGTGTAGTGTGATTCGTCCATGTCTCTATCGTGGTGTCGTATGATCCGTCCCTACCTCTGTCGTGGAGTGTGTTCTAATACTTCCCTTGCTCTATCGTGAAGTGTGGTGTGGTCCGTCGATACCTTTGTCGAGTAGTGTGGTGTGATCCATCCCTGAATCTATCATGGACTGTGGTATGATCCAGCCCTGCGTTTATCATGGACTGTGGTGTGATTCGTCCCTGCCTCTTTCGTGAAGTGTGGTGATTTTCGTCCCGGCCTCTGTCGTGTAGCGTGGTGTGATTCCTCTATGCCTCTATCGTGGATTGTGGTGACAATGACCCCTGCTTCTATCGCAGGATGTGTTGTGATCCAACCCTAACTCTATCGTGGACTGTGTTTTGATTCGTTCCTGCCTCTATCGTAGAGTCTGGTGTAATCCGTCTCTGTCTGTATCGTGTAGTGTGGTGTACCCGTCCCTGCCTCAATCGTGAAGTATGGTATGGTCCATCCTTGTTTCTATCGTGGATTGTGATTTGATCCGTCCCTGCCCCAATCGCGGATTGTGGTAGCATTCACCCCTGCTTCTATCGTAGGATGTGCTGTGATCCATTCCTGCCTCTATCGTGTAGTGCTGTGTGATCCTTCCATGCCTCTATCGTAGACTGTAAGGTAATTCGTCTCTGCCTCTATCGTGGAGTGCGGTGTGACTCGTCCCTTCCTCTATCGTGGAGTGTGTGTGTGATCCATCGGTTATTCTATCACTGAGTGAGGTGTGATGCACCCGTCTATGTCGTGCAGTGTGGTGTAATCATTCTCTACCTCTATCGTGAAGTGAGGCGTGATTCACCCCAGTCTCTATCGCGTAGCGTGGAGTGATTCGTCCCTGCGTCTATCGTGGACTGAGGTGTGATCCGTCCCTGCCTCTATTGTGGGCTATGGTTTGATCCATACCTGCTTCTATCGTTTAGTGTGATGTGATTTGTCCCCTCCTCTGTAGTGGAGTGGAGTGCGATCTCTCCATGCCTCTTTTGCGGAGTGTAGTGTGATTCGTTCATGCCTCTATCGTGGAGTGTTGTATGATTCTTCCCTGCCTTTATCGAGAAGTGTGGTGTGATCCGTCCAAGCCTCTATCGTGCAGTGTGTGGTTTGATTCGTCCATTCCTCTATCGTGGAGTGTGTTCTGATCCGTTCTTGCCTCTGTTGTGTAGTGTGTGTGTGCATTATCCATCCGTGACCCTATCTCTGAGTGTGGTGTGATTCACCCCTGTCTCTGTCGCCTAGCGTTGAGTGATTCGTCCCTGCATCTAACGTGGACTGAGGTGTGATCAGTCCCTGCCTGTATCGTGTAGGGTGGTGTCATTCGCACCTGCGTCCATCATAGATTGTGGTGTGATTTGCCCCCGCCTCTGTCGTGTTTTGTGGTGTGGTCCGTCTATGCCTCTATCGTGCAGTGTGGTGTGATCCATATCTGAATCTATCATGGACTGTGATATGATCCAACCCTGCGTATATCATGGACTGTGGTATAATTATTCCCTGCTTCTTTCCTGAAGTGTGGTGTGTTTCGTTCCTCCCTCTGTCGTGTATTGTGGTGTGAATCTTCCCTACCTCTGTCTTGGAGTATGGTATTATCCACTACTGAGGTGTATGTTGTGATCCGTCCGTACCTGTATCGTGGATTGTGGTATGATCCATCTCTGCTTCTTTTATTGAATATGATGTGATCCGTCCCTGGCTCTATCGTGGAGTGTAGTGTGATCTATCCCTGCCTCTATTGTGGAGTGTGGTATGGTTCATCCCTGTTTCTAACGTGGATTGTGATGTGATCCGTCCCTGCACTTATCGTGGATTGTGGTGTCATTTACCCCTGCTACTATCGTAGGATATGTTGTGATCCAACCCTGCCTCTATCGAGGAGTGACGTGTGATCCGGTCCTTTTTGTTTCGTGGAGTATGGTGTGATGTATTCTTGCCTCTATCGTGGACTGTGGTTTGATTCGTTCCTGCCTCTATCGTAGAGTTTGGTGTGATTCGTCCCTACTTCTATCGTGTAGTGTGGTGTTATCCATCCATACCTCTATCGTGCAGTGTGGTGTTATCCGTTCCTGCCTCTATTGTGGACTGTGGTGTGATTCGTCCTTGCACGTATCGTTGAGTGTAGTTTGATCCATCCCTGCCTCTATTGTGGAATGTGGTGTGGTCCACCCCTTCCTCTATCGTGAAGTTTGGTGTGATTCTTCCCTGCCTCTGTCGTGTAGTGTGGTGTGATTCGTCCCTGCTTCTATTGTGCAATGTGGTGTGAACCATCCCTGCTTCTATTTTGGACTATGGTGTGATCCGTCCTGCAGCTATCTTATAGTGTGGTGTGATCCTTCCCTGCTTCTATCGTGGAATGTGGTGTAATCCAACCCTGTCTCTATCGTGGAGTGCGGTGTGATCCAATACTGCGGTGTTTGGTGTGATCCGTTCCTACCTCTATCGTAGATTGTGGTGTGATCCATATCTGCTTCTGTTGTTGAATATGGTGTGATCCGTCCCTGCCTGTATCGTGGATTGTGGTGTCATTCACCCCTGCTTTTATCGTAGGATGTGCTGTGATCCAACTTTGCTTCTATGGAGGAGTTTGGTGTGATCCGGTCCTGTTTCTGTCGTGGAGTATGGTCTGATCTATCCTTGTCTCTATCTTGGACTGTGGTTTGATTCGTTCCTGCCTCTATCGTGGAGTTTGGTGTGATCCATCCATACCTCTATCGTGCAGGGTGGTGTTATCAGTCCCTAACTCTATTGTGGACTTTGGTGTGATTCGACCTTGTCTGTATCGTTGAGTTGTGTGTGATCCATTCCTGCGTCTATCGTGGAGTTTAATATGATCCACTCCTGCCTATATCTAGAAATGTGGTGGGATTTGTCCCTGCCTCTATTGTGGAATGTGGTGGGATCTACCCCTGCCTCTATCGTGGAGCGTGGTGTGATTCTTCCCGTCCTCTGTCGTGTAGTGTGGTGCGATCCGTCCCTGCTTCTATCGTTGACTGTAATATGACCCATCCCTATCTGTATCGTGGAGTTTGTTGTGGTTTACCCTTTCCTCTACCGTGGGGTGTGGTTTGATCAGTCCCTACTTCTATCGCCTCAGTCATGTAAAGTAGTGTGATCCATCCATACCTCTATCGTGGATTGTGGTGTGATCCACCCCTGCCTTCATCCTCAAGTGTTTCTTATGCACCACTGTCTATATTGTAAGTGTGGTGTGATACGTCTCTACATATATCGTGGAGTATGGTTTGACTCACAATACCTCTATCATGTAGTGTGATTTCATCCGCCCCTCCCTCTATCGCATAGTGTGGTGTGATTTATCCCTGAATCTATCATATATATATATATATATATATATATATATATATATATATATATATATATATATATATATTTTT
>JAYMFT010213252.1:0-11477 GCA_038088735.1 Panulirus argus
GGGGGGAGGGAGAGAGAGAGAGAGAGAGAGAGAGAGAGAGAGAGAGAGAGAGGAGAAGGAGGGGAGAGGGAAGCAGGAGAAGAAGAGGGAAAGAAGAAGAAGAAGAAGCGGAATTAGGGGAATAGCAAAAGAGATTCCCTTACGAGTCATGCTGACTGTCAGACCGCTGCCTCCAAGAGTGCTGACGGTAACCTACAGAGGTCAGCGACAGCCACTCCACCAGGGGGGGGGGTTCAGCAGCAGCCAGTCTACCAGGTGTCAGCGACAGCAGCCAGTCTCTACCAGGAGTCAGTCGCAACCAGTCTACCAGCAAACGTAAGCACGGTCACCCCTATTCAGAGGCACACGCCTGTTTATCAAAGAACCTCGTCGTCATTACTCAATAACTTTCAAGATATTCGAATATTTGAAGAGACTGTCTGCCTCCCTACATGTACACGCGAATATCAGCGGTAAAAAAATGAGATTAACGAATTCTACCAGCGACCCAGACGGTCTTTACTCATTTATACAATGACAGTTTTAATTGCTCAATTCGATTTATAGTTACAGTGAGGTAGCGTCTATAACACCTCATTTAGATAACCTATATATCTAAAATTATTTTAAAAAAGAAGTTACATAGTTAATACTGATGCTAATGTACATATTAATGTGTGTGTGTGTGTGTGTGTGTGTGTGTGTGTGTTTTCAGGACGTCCCTGAAGAATATCTAAGACAGAACCCTAAAGAAAATAATCCTCAAAGCTAAATGAAATTTGCTTCCGGCTCTTATAAGGAACTGATGAGCTCTACCAATCTAATCATAGTCAGTTTTCATGTCTCATAATTTTCTATTCCTCTCTCTCTATCTCTGGACGCAAAAGCACCACCGTCTCTCACCTCAACGTAAGGCTTCCCTCAAGAGACGACACACACACACACGCAAACTTTGAATCCGGTTTTCGAGAAAAAAAAAGAAAACGGAAATTTCGCCATCTCTTTGTGTGTGTGTGTTGCCTGGCCTGGCGGGTGGTTGAGTCTTCCAAGCTTACCCCTTCATCGTAATGAAGAAAGCCTTCTTGGAGTCTGGACAAAACAAACGGGAAAGTCTCTTCTGAGTTTACGAAAGAAGAAATAGGATTCTTGCAGCCAACTGTGTCTTAATGGTGTTAGTTACATCCAGAAGTGTATATATATGTATATATATATATAGCACCTCTTTCGGAAATGGTCCAGACGTTAGTTCAAACTCCTTCCTCAGAGTTTCCGTCAGGTCCAAGGCTGCTCTGCGATCAGGAGCAGGGACAGAATGGGCTCTTTCTAAAGTTAAAAGTTCTGAAGTCCTCTGACGAGAACAGTACTCTTGTTTCTCGTCAACTGACGATGATACTGCTTTACTATATATATATATATATATATAGGATAGGCGAAGGGAAGCGTGTCGACTCAAGGCGAAGCAGGAGAGACGTTCCAGGTAGTGAAGGGAGCCTGGAAGACACAGGGGTAATCTCGTGTAGTGAAGGGAAGCTTGCAGACCCAGGTTAAAGCTGCTGTCACGGCAGCAGCTTTAACTTGGGTCAAAAAAAAAAGATGGTGAATTGAGGATGAGAAAGAAGGAAGGAAGGAAGAAAGAAAGGAAGGAAGGAAGTGAAGGAAGGAAGTGAAGGAGGACATGACAAGATATCCAGAGAGAGAGAGAGAGAGAGAGAGAGAGAGAGAGAGAGAGAGAGAGAGAGGCTTGAGGGGGAAGGGTTATTATTGACAAGGAGTGTGCCACCACTAGAGTAGTAAATCTCTCTCTCTCTCTCTCTCTTCTCTCTCTCTCTCTCTCTCACACACACATACACACACCCACCCCGTCTGTGTGTGGTTACTCTTCGTGTGGAAGCCGTATCTGGCTAGGTCGTATCATCGTCAGTGGAGGGTTTGAGGGAGACAGTACAATCCCAACGAGGACCTTCTACCCCTCAGAAGGAGACCACCATTTCCCCCCTCCTGTATGGGGCGCCGCATGCCTTGAAGAGCTCCGTAGACGGCGTCCCTGGAGTTTGTGTTGGCGAGGTTGTGATGTCATCATGAGCTGACGGAAGAGCTGCAGGAGCTAGTGGGTGTGGGGTCCTGGGACTGTATAATATATATATATATATGGATAGATAGATAGATATATACATACATATATTTCCCACATCAACGATTCTGACACCATAAGACCACTATGAAGTACCATGCCAAAGATGTCACCGCTATATCTCAGCAAATCGTAATGGCCGGAGGAAATGTTTTTCACACACACATTTCACGCCGGCCGCCTCACGTCTCTGGACTGTGAGATGAGAAACTTTTCGGCTGTCGTTTTGGTGGGAGGAAATCCATTAGTGCTATTAGTTCGTGTGTGTGTGTGTCTGTGTGTGTGTGTGTGCATAATGAAAGCTGAGTTCCCGGAAACTAATCCTTTCAGTAAAGAACAAGAATCTAGAGGTAGTCTGTCTGTCTGTCTTCAAATGAAAACTGTAATAATTAAATTCTTTGTCACGTGTCAATCTTGACCTCGAAAGTCTTCATGAAATCCATCCCGAAAGGCTTCAGTTCTTTGGGTTAAGGATGCCATCTCTATATGCAGTAGAAAACTTGTCCCATAAGTCTTTAGGGGTGATACAACCTATCTATCTATCTTCCCTATCTCATTGTCTCTATCATCACTATACCAACAGACGGTTCTCTACCATCACACCCAAGGTGGAGAGCGTTCATGAAATACATCGATTGAAGTTGGAGTTAACTGTGAAGAAACGAAATACATTTCACGAGTGTGGTAGTGTCATCTGTCCCCTTGACCTTCTGACATTGATAGTGGTCGTCTGCCGTGATCCCAAGGGAAGCGTACGTGTGATGAGGCCTTCATGACATCCAATCCATGAGACCTGAGGCTGTTGTGCGTATACGAAATCATCTGCAAGTGTTGTAGTGAGTGGCCTTGACCTTCTTGATCTTTTCTGACCTCGAGACCAACTGAGACCTTTCTCGTCCTTAGGGAAAATGCCGGACTAGGCGCTGGTGAAATTCATTTCGTTCTGCTTATGCGAAAAGAAGGAAATCACCTCCAAGATGAACTTAAAAGGCGTAGTCCTGACTTTGAACTTTAAATCTTTTGACCCCAGAATTGAGAAGGATCACTGTTTTCCTCCACACTATCATCTCACAAAATCTTAAAACAATCGGAGCTACGGTTTCGCAGTTATCCCCCGGAAACTAAAATTACGGACGGATGGAAAAGCCGAATCTCCCATTGCATCTGTTAACTGTCGCTTATATCACATCCTTATTTTATTCACGATCCGACTACAACGTCCTTTAATGTTTAATACGTGTCTTAACTGTCCAAAAGACGAAGGCAATTTATGGTCTGGTCTGTCCCGGGAGAAGTGATAGCTCCATCATCATTCAGAAACCAATTATCTTCTTCCTTGAGATGAGGGAGAGGCAGGGAGGAGGGTGATCAAGCAGATCTAAGCCACTGGAGATGAAAGGTTGTTTGGTAAACCAAGACACCGACTTATAGTTGTAGTGGACACCTGCGTTGACCAAGCTATAAACAATAAAACAAAGATCTAAAAGGTCCAGGTACGTTCAAATGCACTGTATGTGTGTCGACGTACCAGAAACTTTTAAGCTCAAGTTTTATAATGGTCAAATATTCCAGGTCCTACCTGGACTATCAGGTTTATCATAACCTATAAATATCTACTTGATTTGTTCACTTTTCCTTACGTTTTGCTGAAAGAACGTAGACAGACCTTTCGCATCCTTTCTGCAGGTAGATCTAAAAACCAAACTAGAGTTTTACGTTGAGTCTGGCTCAGTGAGCTTTTCAGATGCTGGGCAAGTTGCGTCTTTCGCATATTTCAAATTCATCACGTAAACCACACACACACATAGCCACAAGCACGAACGTTTCGTGGATCAATTTCGTTTCGTTAGTATTCCTTGTCTTTACATCCATTACATTACGAACTTGTCGTTAATACGACTATTTTCGTTAAGTCACAATGAACCAGCTTCATTTCATTCTAAGTTACAGTAACGTAATCCTTGGAACGGCCGCCTACTGCAAGGGTTTAGCCCAAGAATATGTCTCTTCTGACAGCGGAGCAGAAAGTCCCTTCTTGAGTTACTACCGGTCGGATGTTTAGGCTTCTTAGAACCTAGATTGTCATGCTATGTCAAGAGTTACTGGAAGTGAATCAAAATACAACGAAATTCCTCTTTCGTTGCAACTATTCATCTGTGGTTATCGTAACGCTAATATTATTCACATTGCTACTGAGTCTAGAACTCTATGAAGAGCACCGAAATTCTTTTGCACTGTAAGTATTTATCTGTACGCAATTCATTATTCACAGTCGTACTCCCGTGTCAGGAAGAATGCGTGAAGGGCAGTTTTCCACGTATTCATTTTATTCATTCATTCAGCAGTTTCAAAGACGTCAGAATGAAGCTCAGCTGTCAGGGGGATGATGTCAGAGAACTGAAAATCAAATTCTCACTTCATTCACGTGCAAAATATGCAAGTCGAAGACGGACAGAAATTAAAAGAAAATCGCAGAAAAGCTCCACATATAATTTGCTGTGTGAAATGGAGAGAGAAAGAGAGAGAGAGAGAGAGAGAGAGAGAGAGAGAGAGAGAGAGAGAGAGAGTAAATACTGGGAACGAACAACTGTATGATAAAGACTGAGAGATGGTAGGACGGCGCAGGAGAGACGATGCAAGATGGAAAACTGGGCAGAGGCAAAGCTAAAACGTGGAAGGAGTAATACATTAAGTTAACAAGAGCAGCGCTCAGCATGAAGTTAACACAAGAGGGTAACTTGAAAGGTGGAGCGCTAAAACGTGACGGTAATACAACATGCAAATCTAAAATGAGCAACGCTCAACATGAAGTGGATACAATAGGGGTACTTGAAAGGAGAAGCGATGAATATAAAGATAATGCAATAAGATCAGCACTGAAAATAAGAGATTAATACAATAGAAGCAACGCCGAATAAGAAATCAGTACAATAGGAACAGCGTTGAATAATAAATCCATACAACAGGGTAAGTCGAAAACACAGGAGAACCACTGAAAATGGGAGTGAAGAAAGAGGAACAAATGGAAACTACAATTACGAGTGAGGAAAAAAAAAACAAACAAACAAAGGAACCTCCCAAAAATATATGCATATAAAGAAGACTAAAAGTACGTCTCATGCAGGCGATCATAAGGAGAGAACTTCGTAAATAAAGTAAACGCTAGATCCAACCGGCAGTGGTCTACTTACTAGAAGTTTACAGGTAACTCAAGAAGACTAATCTCCTCTTGCGTAGAAACAAGAACAAACGAGAGACTCCTAAGTGGTTTACTTGTTGGGACTCTACGGTAAACTTATGGAAACATACCAACTCCTGTCCAGAAATATAATACGAAATAGCAAAGCTGAGTAAAAAAAACGTCACTTGTTCGGAGTCTACAGTAAACTCATGGAAACACACCATCTGTGTAATAATCAGAGATCAAAAGCAAACTAAGAAACGGTTTACTTAAAAGGAAATCTACAGCTAACTCCGGGAACGCAACTCCATCCTATTAAAAAAAGAACAAAATAAAGACTTTAAAAAATGAAAAGTTGAGGAAGAAAACGGGTGGGTGTTGGGGGCGGGGGACGGGAACTAGGCCTGGGGCTCTCCGGATACTGGTGGGGGAGGTGGAGAAGAGACGGGGTCTAGGAGGTACGGGAAGAACGAGCCGACTAAACAACTCTTCCAATAACATCCGAGATAACGACAGTCATTACCTGATGGCCCCGCGACCTTTTTCTGAATGGCTGTGCAGCAAAATGGACGAAGCAGGGAGGACGGGGGTGGGGGGTCTAAGAGGACAGTAAGGAACTGCTGGGAAAGTGTTATCTAGTATGTTTGGTAAAAAGTATATAAATCTAGTCGGTATATAAATCCGGTATGTATATATATCCTGTACATAAATCTAGTATGTATGGTATAACTAGTATGTTTGGTAAAAAGTATATAAATCTAGCATGTATACAAATCTAGTGTGTACATAAATGTAATAGGTATGGTAAAAAATATTATATATTTGAGTGTAGAGAAATGAATAAATTGATTAAACACACACACACACACACACACACACACACACACACAAGTAATTATGTACACACACTTGTACAAACACACATAGACAATCATTTGGGGGATGATTTCCTCCCCTTACTGTACAAATGGGGCAATCACAAATACGTAATTACCCACACATATACTGGTATACCACAGATCCACATGGGGTTGAATTTCCTTGGAGATCCAAGTTTCACGAACGTACGTAACAAAACACTTTGTACTAACACTTCCCAGAATACAGATATGGACATACTGTCATACCTGGGTTTAACCTTCACGTACAGCACCCTCCAGACAACAGACAAATACCTGTGAATCTCCAACTGGAGAAAACAGAAGTGATCTGCTGTTACTTTGAGATGCCTTACGGAAAGGAAATGCTTTGCGACAGAGAGATGACGAAAGACTGGTGAAGACGTAAGGGAAGGAGCTAAGAATTCTTGACCTGCTATCGCTGGAATCCAAAGACGGGGAGTAACGCAATTCTGTCACAGATCTTGGTGATAACTACACTGTGGGGGTAACTAGGCGTGTATCAGCAGAGGGAAATACTGAGAGAGGAATCAGAGAAAAGAATGAGAGAGATTTAACGGAGAGTTTATAAAGCCATGATCAAACACACAAGCACGCAAGAAACACACTATGAAAGGAGATCAAGAAGTCAATTGACGTCAGGCTATATTAAGAAGACACTTGAAGGTGAGAAATCATTACACCAAATAGGGAGGAGCGAGTAAGGCACGGATGAATTGACTGATAGAGAAAAACACCCTAAACTACTCCATGATATCATAAGGGCCAATTAACAGCAGAGGACAAATCAATTACGTGGAAAAAAAACAACTATTCAAACAGATGAAGACATGTGATGAACTGGGTACGAAATTTTCAAAAGTGTTTACTCTCGAAGATCTGAGGAAGCCATTGCTACTGGAGAGGGAAGATACCCAGGAAAATATTCATGTGAATCCAATGAGGACGCTTACGAGGGAGCCAGACCCCGAACGAAGCTTATGGATCACACGACTTCACACAATCTGTACTCTGTGTGTGTGCCGGGGGGAGAACCATGACCAGCTAACGGTAATGTCGTTAAAGATATCTACCTCCACGAGGACAATCAATGTTCCAAAAGAGTGGAAGAGAGCCATTGTAGTACCAATCACTGACAAAGGTGACGATAGAGCAGAAGCCCTAAACTACAGAAGGTAATCAGGATGTGGGTAAAGTTCTTGGCACCTACTTACAGTAAGCGGAACATAACATGGACATATATTAAAGATTCTGACTGAGGAATCTGTTGGACGTCTATGAGAGAGAGAAAAAAAAAATGGGATCGTTGGGTATATTACGTGTTTCTAGACAGCCACAAGGCCTTTGATACTGTCCCGCACAGAAGATTAATGTTTAAGCTAACCAGCTTAGGGTCAGAGGGCTACTTGAGTGGAATGACAGCTAAGTAATTGGAAGGTGCAAGAAAACACCTGTAAGGGAAGCCTTTTTCAACTTGTGCAAGACTGACGGGTGGGGTCCCTCAGGGCTCAGTGCTGTGGCCATTACTTTTTCTGACCTACGTAGATGATTTAACTGACAAGGAAAAACATGCTTGCTGATATTACCAAAATTATGACACAAAAGGTGAGGGGTAGCAGGAATTACAAAATGTTGCAAAGAGACTTAGAAAAGATACTGTCAGTCGGATGGACAACGAAATTCAACCCTGGAAAATGTAAAGTTATGAAGATGGGAGAGAGACTATAACAAAACCCAGACTTTGAGTATCTTAGGGAGGAGAGACAATTGCATTAGTCGTATCGTGAAAGAGACTTGGGAGATGATATCGTGCAGGACCTGTCAACGGAGGATCATGTGAGAAGGGATCGTGAGGAGAGCAAACTCGGTTCTCGCGTGAGGAAATCTCATTGAGCGAGGCAGCATTGCGCTCCTCCGTCTCCTTGAATGCTCAGCCCTTATCTCTGAGCAGAGATGATGTACGCTGGAATCACAACAGGTAGCCTGGAATATCTCGTCCTCGCCTCTCGCGTATGGAAATCTCAGGGAGGGAGGTAGCAGTAAGCTCCTCCGTCCCTCTGAATGCCCAGCACATACCTCTGAGCAGAAACGATGGAGAAATGACAAATAGGTGTAGCCCGGATTATATAACTCACGTCCCTTAGACTGCCTTTAAAGCACACGGGCAGTGAGATGTTTAAGGAAGATATAAACACGACGTACCTTCGGCCTACTTTGGAACATGAAGCAACAAGCCTTGTCTCCTCACTTGAGACATCACACACAACTGTTGGAAAGACTCGAACGGAACACAACTAAACCTTTTGGAAATGTCACAACACGTCATTGTTAATAACAATATAACTGAAATTTTAAGTCTGTATCCAATTTTTGCATCTAATTGGTAAAACTTACCACATGAAACTATGTAATGTATGTAATGAAGCATACATAATGAAACCACTTTGTAAAATCCTATGTAATATCAACCAACTGGAGTCTGACTAAGGAGATCCTTTGTGACCCCTGCAAATCCTTTTGCGCTACCGCAGACAGGATGAACATGGGGCGCACTAATAAATACGCCGAGGGATACCGGCACAAATCAAAATCAACATGAACGGAGCCAGAGGTGAATGGAATGAGTTATGAGAAGAGGTTGGGAAGCCCTCGTTTTACCCTCAGAGGAAAGAAGGATAAGGGGAAGACGCGATAACCACACACATAAATCTCTTAGGATGCCCCGACGACTCAGCCGTAAAACAGTCAGTTGGAGTCTGGAGAGGAACCGGGGCAAGAGAGGGACTAACGGGGACCTAAGCAAGACAACTTTATTATGGAAGGTGAGGAAACATATTCCGTCAGCAACAGAATTGCGGACTCGTTGAGGAACAAACTGAGCGAAGAGAAGACGGAACGCGTGTAGCGATGGAGCAGTCAGAAGATTATGTGATAAAAATATAGATAGAGAGGAGGTGGGGCCCTCCCTGCGGGTGCAAAGCTACCTTCCAGTACGTACGAATAGGTATGAATAAGGAGTATTACACACACACACACACACACACACACACTCACACCAACTCTCTCTCTCTGTCTCTCTTCTGTGTGTATATACATACTTGTGTTTTATGCATGTATGAGTGTGTATATATTTGTAAGTATGCAGCACGTACTAACGGCAAAAAGTGCATTTTCAGTAAACACTTCATCGACATGAAGAGTCGGGAGCGTGAAAAAAGCACAAGAAGGAAATTATGAAAGAAATGAGGAAGAAAGAGCGGCCGAACTCCGTCGGCAGCAGCAGACACCCCCCGCCTCCCCGAAGCGACAAAGATGGCGGCCATGCCGGGAAAAAAAGAAAAAAAAAACTAGTGCGATTAAGTGTCATCAAAACAGCGACCAGGGAAGTAGGGAGAGTGTGGCTTGGATGTCCTTGATTTTGTGTAATTACCTAGAAATTATTTTTTCTTTTCTAGAGTCAGCATCCATGGGAGGTGCTAAGGTGGACAGAGTGTCACTGCCACGCATAGAGAGGATAACAGTTTTTTCTTTGCGCAAAAACGCGCAAGGAATATGTTCTTGTATCAGTGTTCCTCACATGCCGAAAGGCAGATATATATCTTTGGTGTGCTAGAAGGATATTATCATATAAAAAGAAATATCAATATGCAGATATGCATATGAATCTATACGTAAATATGCATATGAACCTATAGATCTATGCCATTCTATAGCGGATGGGCTCAGGTCCAACGACACTGACCGCCGTCGAGCCAACAGCTCTCATTTCTTAGGCTAAAGTCCGTAGGCTGTGGTCGCCTGGCTCAGGTCTTCATCTTCCTTAACACTCATTAAATTTCAAACTGTAAGTCTTATATATTGTGGCTCATAGCCACAAGTCGTCAGCTACTTGTATTTAATCACTAATCCCACAGGAAATGGCGTCAGCTTCATTCCTTGCTTGTAGACCTCAAGTCTCCATTTCTGGTTGTGTCCTAAGACGTCGTTTTAAACTTCTGGTGCTCCCTGTCTGATTCACAGTATCTTGCCACTAACATTTAGTCCCCAGATTTGGGCTCTTGTATAGCGTCTGTCCCTCAGTATCTAAGGCCCGTCAGCCGGCCCTATCAAAAAGTCTGAATCACTGCCTCAGGTGTCTCCAACAGAAAGCCGCTCCACCCACCCATCACCAGAGGAAAAAATATAACATCTTCTGCATAACTTGTTCAGTGACTTACTGTCGGAATCAGACGGAAATAAACTGAACGTTGGAAGAGCGTTGGCAAAGGTGTGTATGTGTGTGTTCAGGGGATGGTTGTCTGTGTAACTCAAGAGAGCAACCCATGTTTGCATCTCAACTTCGGTGGAATGGATACTGATGCATGGTAACAACAACTACTAGGTGGCTACTAAGGAGTATCATCAGTACGACCCTGACACTGGCTCTGTGTAGTCGTGCCAGGAGGTGATGTGAGCGCTGGGGACGATGCCACACTCTCCCAGCCATCTTTGCTCTCGTAACTTCAGACGTATCGAATGCCACTAGCGGTGCCTGGGGGTGATCCTGGGCAGAGTGCCAGCATCACGATCTCCACCCTTCCCCATTGGCACCCTATCACTCCTCCTCCCTGGCTGCATCAGCACAGACTACGCGTTTCTGATATCAATCAGAATGTTGGAGGCAGCTTCCCATGAACGACGTGATGGCACAGGAGTCCTGATGATTGATGATGGAACGGTTGGTCAATGGCGACGTTACCCTGTGTGGTCGGCCTCTCCAACCCTCCCTCACCTCTCCCTCGACAGATAATATTCAAAGCCACATGTATACACAGGCACATACATATACACATATACGTATACATGTGCTGGTAGCCACATGGAAAATGAAACACGAAGATCCGTGCGTTTAGGAGAATACTCACGTCTTCAGGGATACGGAGATAATCTCTGTATCTAGAGATTATCTCTGTATCTCTGGAGATGTGTGTACTTAACGAAAGCGCTCGGATCTTTCGTGTTTCATTTTATGTGTGCCTTCCAGCATACTACTGGATCACGTGTTCTGTGATATATCTACGAGATCTGAACTCCTTTCCGTCCAATGACAATTATACATTCTCGACGAAGGTGACTTCTCTCGATTCCGATGTAACCACTTTCAAAGAGGAGTCCGGTAACACATAGTCTCAGTCCGGTAACACACAGTCTCTTTAGACGTTTAACTTATCGATGCTCGAGTTCTCTGGGAGTCTCTCTCTCTCTCTCTCTCTCTCTCTCTCTAGCCACGAATGTTCTACCATAACTC
>JAYMFT010213263.1:0-11476 GCA_038088735.1 Panulirus argus
ATATGAACAAGCAGTGGTTTTACTCTCCCTGATTTATTCATGGATGCAGTGAGCGACACTGACTAAGAAATATATTATATATATATATATATATATATATATATATATATATATATATATATATATATATATATATATATATGCATTACTTATGGAGCTGAAGTGTGGTACGCTTCGTGTGAAGATGAAGTGTGGTGTTGCACATATATGACCTTGGAAACCCTCATGAGGTACCGCTCGCCCACTGCTAGAACACACAACTTTATCTTGTATTTCCATGTAGCAAATCATGGTAGTAGTTTCCCGTAATTCGTGTTACGAATTAAATAGATATTGGTATTGTTTGCTAGCATAATATTGGTTTTGTGTGCTGGTACAATACTGGTATTGTTTGCTGGTATAATAAGGGTATTTTTTGCTAGCATAATACTGGTTTTGTTTGCTGACATAATTCTGCTTACCAAAGAAAACGATATCATTTGCTATATAGCATCTTGGTGCAGGATCTTATCAGTACAGAATTAATATGATTTTTTCTTGTAAGAAGGTTCCATAAACACTGGGAAAACACTGATACCGCTATTCAGGTTAAAGAGATTCCTGTTTATGTTAACAAGGACTTACTATATATAAGTAGAGGCAGATATTTTGATTGTAAGTAGAAGAAAAGTACTCTTTGTATAACTCAAAATTGTACCTTACCAGCGTGAGGGAGTAGCTGGTGTTGTGATTTTTGGACGGCGGAACCTGCTGGCGGTGGGCACCCGGGGAGCGCTTACCAAGATGTCACACAGGTCAGTCACCGTCTCTATCCCCTCCTTCTAGGTAGGTGTAGCGTCTCTATCTTCTCCCCCTCCACCTACGTAGGCATAGAGTCTGTATCATCCCCTTTTCCTCCCTCTAGGTAGGTATAACGTCCCTATACTCCTCCCCCTTCCCCTCCCTCTCGCTATACGTAGCGTCTTTATACTCTTCCTCCCCTCCCTCTTGGTATATGTAGATCCTCCTTCCTTTAGGTATATATAACGTCTCCATCTTTCTCTCCCTTTCCCTCTGAATATGTGTAGAGTCTCCATACTCCTCCCTCTAGGTATGTATAGCGTTTCCATCCTCTTCTCTCTAGGTATGTATAACGTCTCCATCTTCGTCTCTGCCTCTCTGTACGTAGGTATGTGTAGTGTCTCCATCTTCCTTTCCCCCTCCCTGTAGATATGTGTAGCGTCTCCATCATCCCCCCCCCCCTCTAAATATCCGTAGCGTCTCCATCCTATTGCCTCCAGTTAAGTGGAGCGTCTCCATCTTCCTTTACCCTCTCCCTTTAGGCATGTATAGCGTCACCATCTTCCTCCCTCTAGGTATAAACAATGTCTCCATCTCCCTATTATGACCAATCTCGACTCATTTGGTGTCATGATCTGCCAGTGGTATATCTGTCATTCGATAAGAGATCATTCCTAAACTCATTAACTTAAGATCAGATTAATAAAGACTTACCTTAAATTTTCTTTGAAATGAGAATACATATATTCACCAATTTATTCATGCAACTAAATTGATAGATTGTTTGTACAACTAGTAATCGTCTTTAAGGCTTCGTAAATGATTTTGAAAGCAACTGTTTGAAAGAACCAGAATCTGTTATCATTTTCGCAGCATTTAGTTGCACTGTCGTCCCCGTTCAACTGTTCCATTCTCCTAGTTCCTGTGTTTGGCTTTAACCTAGACTGACCCTGACCTTTGTCACTGACCTTGGCCTCTGCCTCCAAACCGACGATTGGCGGATGGATGATGGTGGTGGTTGGGGGCAACAGTGCGCGGCAGCAGCAACAGGCTAGGCTGCAGTTGGACGCCATGCCTGATGTGGAGCAGTCGCCACACACCCTCCATAAGGTCAGCTCACTCCTCGCCTGCGGCGATTCTTTTATCTGACAACAAACTTATTTCTACTGCTTGTAACTACTGGCCACGCCCATTCTCTGTCCCCCCTCGAAACGCCAACTTTGGCACTGTGGGAGAGCTCAGTGGTCTTCCCTGCGCAGCTTCTTTATTGACTTTCCCTGGGACGGGTAGGCACTGCTTCTCTGGCCGGGATGCCTCGTGCTGTGCTGAACGCATAGCAGAGGCAATCTTGGCTGGGATGGAACCCTACAGCCCATCTGCTAAATCCTTTTCTCCTCAGTAGTGGTTTGATCGCTCCTGCTTTGGTGCCTGTCACGTCAGGGAAGGTGCGTACCGGACCACGAAACTCTTCCCTTCTCCAGAAAGTCACTCTGCATTCATATCTGCTCGGAATCATTGCAGAGCCCTTCCTCGAAAAGGCAAGCGCACTTTCATAAAAGGAAGCTGTCCTGACTGGACTTCTGACAAACCTTTTTAGCCCTTAACCAAAATTATCAACAACTTCTGTAATTCAACCTTACCTCCTCTTTTCTGACCTGATCAATGTATTGCTAACTCTCAAATGACAAAGCCATTTTCTTTTGGCACCTTGTTTTCGTCTAACTCAGCTTTGGACGATTCAGACTCTAATCCTCCGCCCACATCTCCTCCCTCTGAACCTATAACATCTCGAATATTCTCATTGCACAAGGTCTTCCAGGAACTGTCCAGGTGGACACGACATATGGCTCAGATGGCAAACCTCCTCGTGTTCTAAGGATGTGTGTCTCTGAGCTGGCACCAATCCTTGCCCGCCTATTTCGACCCTGTCTAAAAACCCAGTCTTTCCCTTCCACTTGGATGCACGCCTTGGCTCAGCCCGTTCATAACAAAGGAGACCGCTCTAACCCCTCCAGCTGTCACCCCATTGCTTTCACTTCCGCTGTCTCTAAAGTCGTTGGAACTCTCCTAAACTCTCACTCTCTCAGACCCTTACAATCCCATTCCTTTCTTTCAGATCACCGGTATGGATATCGCAGTACTGCACTTCGCCTACTGATAATCTCTCCTGTTTGACTCGCCTCTGGTCCTCCTTCTCCGGGATTTTGGTGAAACTTTTGTCATAGTCTTCGACACCTCCAAAGTCTTTGCCTTGTGAACTCCCCTCCTTTGGTTTCACTTTTCTCTGTTGTGTGATGCATAGTTTCCTCTCAGGCCGTTGTTCCATCGCAGTGGTCGTGGATGGAGCGACTGGCCTCTCCTATCGCATCACTAGCGGTGTTCCTCAGGGTTCTGCCCGTCGCTTCTATCTTTCTTCTCTCAAGAAATGATCATCGCTCTTCTGCTTCTAACGCTATTCGCTCTTATGCTGATGTTTCCACTTCAACTCACTTTCCCTTCCGTCCATCCCTTAATACTCGTTCTCCTTCTCGTACCGATCATATTTCCTCTCTCACTCCATACTGTGCAGCATTTGGGAGTGGGGAAGCAGTAACCCTGTCGGACATGATAATGCTAAAACGAAGTTTTCTTTATATATCTTTCTGAGAATCATTTGCTTCCCTCTGTTCCATCTCAAAACAGCACAAGTTAACCCTGTAATAATAAAAACATGTTAGGCACAACCGTATCCTGCGCTCTGTCCTGGAAACCCCACTTAATGAGTATCACAAAGTCTGCTTCCCAAAAGCTGGGAGTGTTGTATAGATGCCGTAATTCATTTCCTCGTGAGCAATTGTTTCACATCCACAGAGGTTCTGTTCGCCCAAGTGTGGAATACTGCTCACCCTCCACCTCTCTACTGATTAGAGTGGAATCAAAAGCCTTCTCTCTCATTAATTCTCCTGGCATCACCTCTCTTCAACCTTCCCTCTCTGCACGCCGCCATGCTGCCGCTCTCTCTCTCTCTCTCTCTCTCTCTCTCTCTCTCTCCGTTCTGCAGGTATTATTCAGGCCGTTATTCTCATGAACTGTCTGCATGTGTCCCCACTGCCAAAATTTGGACCCACAGCAGGCGTTTGGACGCTGCTTCCTGCAGCTTGTGTGTGGAGACCAGCCACTCGAGGATAGGCTGTGATGATGCCTCCTTCTTCCCTGGAACAGCTAAGCTGTGGAAGTCTCTTCCTTCTTCAGTCTTTCCCTCTTGTTATAACCTTTTGCCTGGAAGAGTCAGGTCTACAGACACTTTCGCAGCGATGATTAATTTCTACTTTCTTTCTTTGTAACTGTTTTCTCTCCTATCAGATGGCCTTGATCGAGGCATTTTGTTTGCCCGTGCTGTATCAGGCACTGTGGAAAAATATAACACCAGTATGCGTGTACTTCACAAGTTATTATCTCTCATGAAAGCAGAGTAAATGGTGAGTTTAGCCGTGTTGAGAACAAGTTGTCTCATTGCCTCCATTCATGATATTCACCAAGCACTACCAACACTCACTGCTAATCGATGGAACCTTTCAAAGGAATACCAAGGAATTCCGACAGCAGTAGACCACTGGGTCCTACAGAGGTTGTTTCTCATACTAGAAGAGAATAGAAACTCGTGGAGTATAGAATGAGGATAATTTATCTAGACCAGTTCGATGGCTCCGTAGAGGATGTGTCAAAGGAGATTTATTACACTCGTCTTTTTCTTAATTTCCTTTTTTGCAACTCAACAGAATTGCTACTAAAGTTGTCCTTTTCATTTTCACTCTCGAGATGTAAAGCTTTGTATATATCGATATCAAAATTCAAGGAAAGGATTTGTTTACGTCATTCTGATGCTGCAGACCTTCATTTCCCTTTGCAATGTAATATCGTCTGTGAATTTCCGCATCTTACAATGCAGATCATAAATCTATCATTACTGCAAAGGAAAAAGAGAGCCGATCCCAAGAGTCATACCATCAGACACCGCTTGTTACGTCTAACCGTTTCTCATGCGGGACCATAATCCTACTTTCTTTACGCCACTCAACCTGCTTCCTAGTCATCCAAGTACAGCGCCATTTACACAATGTGACAACTTTGGCCCTAGTAACCTTTGATGTGGATTTTATCGAATGCTTTTTGAAAAGGTAGACAGTAACATCAGTCCCTTTACTTCCATCATAAATGTTGATAATACCATAAAAGAAATCAAGCACATGTCACACATGGATAGTGTCGTCGAAAGCGGTGCTAAGAATTGTTTATTAAAAGCGACGATCCTCAAAGTGATTTACAAATTTCATCCCAATAGATAGTTTTCAAAAGTTTACCAGCTGTAATCGTTAAACTAATTAAACGATAATTTGTGGACAATGACCTACTACTTTTTATCATTATCGGTGGTACAAACTTCCATTTCCCTGGAACATTTCCCGTAGCAAGTGACTTATTAAGTCAAGGGCTTAAACTATCTAATTTTGCATCTTTCTTTGTCATTAGATAAAATTCATCTAAGCTTTACCTGTCATCTTGCTTACTTTCATTCCATTTAGCTCTGATATTATTTTTTTTTTATTCAATGTGTCACATGGTGCAAAATTTTTTTCCTCTAAGCAGTGAAACTGGATTTGGGACATGGATTACATCTTCAGTCATGAATAATCAGAAGAATGTCAGATTCTTCGCCATGGTTCGCTGACTTAATGCAATCACCATTTCGATAATTTTAGACACTTTCTTGTAACATAATTATGACTCCCTGGGGTTTCTTTTGCTGTTTCAGCAATACCCGCTCCATACTGACGTTTGCTTAGTTTCTTATGCAAGTTTACGTAACTTACCTGATTATATTTGTTACTGGTCTCCTTTGCTTCTTATGCGCTACTCCCTTAGGCAACCAAGTACTTTCCTAGGTCATCACTCTGCTACTTCCGTCTGGTTTTGGAAAAAGACCTTCTGATTCGCTTTGACACAAAGTATCTTCCCTCTACTTCTTTGAATATCTTACTGATGTTTTTCCAAGCTAAGTCCATATTGTTTTTGTTAATTGAAGATATCATCCCAGATTTGACTGTACATAGGAATGCCAAGATCTTTAGAATTTGCAAATCTAAAATCTGGTATTTCTTCGCGAATTTCTTGATGACCAGCGTTATGGGTAACATTGAAAGTAACTTCAGTAGTGATTTACCGGTAATTACCTGTACGAAACTTTCTTCAACATCTTAAATCTTGAGCCCAAATCAGTTCAGTTCAGTTCGGTATTCCGTAGATGAGGACAGAACGGGATCCTGGTCGTGTCAGCAGACACCCTCTACAACGTCAACAGATGTATTTGGCGGGTCGCAGAATCCTTTGATACAGTATATATACAATATATACAATGCGGAACATACATAGCTTTATACATGATTTGACGTAACACGTATAAAGGGTATGTCTTAAGCTTTAAGAAAGGAGTAGATTCCCCCAGAACACATTCAATGTTATATTAAAGATACGTAGTTAATATGGGTAGTAACATGTGGGGTGAAGTGGAAAAAGTGGAAAGGCATTCTGTCAAGTGCGGTGCCAGAAACGAACACTCTTCAAGACGGGGATGTGCCTGTGATTTGTAAAGAATGAGGGTAATTTATATAGGCTTAAATTTGATAGCCACGTATACGAATACAAGAATTTTGTTTGCCGTTTTTTACGACTGTGAACTGCTTGGTGCAGAAGGCTTTGTGCCAGTGGACATCTCAAGAGGCAATGGAACAGAATATGACTGTAAGGTCTTTTACATAATGTACAGGCACTTTAGCCCAAAGTCTTTCATATCTATGCTAATGTGTATATTTACTAAATGAGTGTTTCAAATATTATGTATAAAAACCTGAATATATTCGCTTGCATACCTGAAATAACCTGGATATTGATTGATGTCACACGTGCTGAAAGAATACATAAATACTGGATATTATTCATTATCCCAAAGCCATCTGAGATATTATGAAAAAGAATATTATTGTGTGTAAAATGAGTCTGTACAAACGCTGGAATTATCTAGATGCTTCTAGAAGTCATTCCTCCCCCTCCTTATCCGTGAATTTCTTTAAGTAATTTTGCTTTATTCTATGTCGTTCCTTTAAAGAAAATAATCTATACTCAAAGATACTAAAATATCAGCAAATAGAAGATTTTGAGTGGTGCTTATAAAGAAAATTAGAATGAAATGAGTATATTCAGAAATAATGACATGAGTCATGAATAAAATCGGAAGGCAGGAGTGAGGGCGGCAGTGCGGCGTGCGTTTTCACCTGAACATCACAGTTATAGCAATGGCTGCTATTAAGACCTTAAACCCTAAAGCTGAGGTAGCTAGGGCTGCCCAGGCTCTCTCTATTAATATTTCTGGTGCTAGAGGTATTCAGGAAGTCCTGAGAACCAACTTAGGGCCAAAAGGCACCATGAAAATGTAAGTAAGAAATGCACGTGCGTGTTGGGTTGGGTGTGTGTTGGTCTGACGGGGTAAGTTTTGTACATTTTTGCGACTTGTGTGTGTTAATGCCCTAACCAGGCTGGTATTATATATGTTCTGTCATGGCAGTAATGTAAATTCTGAGATAGTGTTCTAGATTTATAAAGATTTTCTTAGGAGTGTATGTTGCTCTTAAAGTGGATCCTTTCAGCATTAGTAATTGATTCTTTATATAACAACATTGCCAGTGACATTAACTGGGCTTAACCATTCCTTGAAATGGCCCATAACAGGGGCACCACTGAAATATTTTTCGAATGTGGAAGAAGCTCATCTCCGTTGTCATCTCGCATATAGTAGTAGGTGTTCAGCTTCGCACCATGGTATATTGAGCATTGATTTTTCGGCCTGCTACAAAAAGAAAGTGATAGGGGGACGACCATGAAGATTGGGAAAGATATGGGATTAATATCGTAAAAGTAGTTAAAACACAGTTATAAATGAACAAAACCTATAAAATCATGGCTAAGTTTCCTAGCAGGTGACTGATGTTGCAACGTGTTCCGCTGGGAACACTTGTAGTGACTTCTCTAAGGGAAGCTTGGCAGCAGCAACACACTGATCTTGGGAGTCTTGTGGTATATTTCGACATTAACATTAGAATAGAAATAAGTATCAGCTGCTGTTGCAAGTAAGGTGAGATTACGGAAGGTTCTGTTGATTTCTACTAATGTTTCATGTATTATAACAATTAATCCTACATTTTCCCGGATCTTCATGGCCCTCCCTCGTATAACTTATCATTGAAAAGAAATGCCCCAAATAATGCTGCACCATCTAAATCACTTTACTAAAATGCTTCTTCTAAGTGTAAGAAGTTTATTGATATGCATTTCTTGCAAATATGAGTCATGTCTCTGCAGTCTCAAAATTGGTACATTACTGCATTACTGTAAATGCAATGTTTTCAATTGTTTCTTCATTGTACATTGTAACTGGTAATTTTTAAGGTAAAATTCAAGTTCATTGCTTCTGCTCTATTAATTTTTGGAATTTGACAAAATTCGTATCAGTGCATTCCCTACACTTAGTATGAATGACTTTGGAGATATTGTATAATGATTGTAACTCATGCAAGCGTACATGGACATTTTCCTGTGACAGAAGGAAATTTTTGGAGAATAACAAAAATTGTTGGAAACAAACACAAACGAAGGAAACATAACAGAATAACAAAAATTGATGGAAACACACAAACGAAGGAAAGATAACAGAACAGAATAACAAAAATTGATGGAAACAAACACAAAGGAAGGAAACATAACAGAACCTAGTGGCAGAAATTGATGACTGGGCCTTGGCCGAACAGCTAGAGGCTGTTTTGCTGGGAATTTTATACCATTTTACCCTGATATTGATATGCATATCATGTGCATTATAATACCATTTAAATTTTTTCATTTTACTGTATTTGTGTACATTTTATCATATGAATATGTTTGATTTTAGTATGCATAGTAATTTATGATTTTGATAATTATGTTCATTAATTTGTTTTCATTGATGACATTTGACACACACTAAATAGGTTATAAAGTGCATGATTTTTCGTGAAAAAATATTTCAAAAAGAGTTGTATACAGTAGCCAGTGTTGCAGAAATTGTCTTTCAAAGTTTACAGTTCAGTATCTTACTAATTAATGTAATTTCCAGAATAGAAACTTTAGTTCAGGCTATAATTACCTTTGGTGACGGGATCATGTTGTTATTGTTATGGCCGAGGTTTCACCATTGTACCAACATCTTCCAAATTTGAATTGTTTTTGCAAATGCTAAGCCCTTGTTGAGCAGCTGTCAGCTGTATGACTAGGGATTGTTCCCAAGCTAAGTAGTAAAAAGTCCTATTTTCTTTTTTCTTTTGTTTCAAATGGAAAAATCTTTTGGGATTTACCTTTGATTCTTTACTTACCTTAATTTTGTAATTTCTTGTTGACTCCTTACTATATAAAACAAGATTGGGTTAGATCATTATTTTGAGGCGACCTGACATTTGAGCTGTTTGGTGGGACTCATTTCCTGTCAATTCTTTGGGTGGATTTTATTGTGATCACATCTCCCCAATGAGTCTTTTATTTCAGCATTGCAGAACTGTGTAGTTTTTTTTTTTTTTTTTTTTTTTTTTTTTTTTTTCCACCAGTCACGGACAGAAGTCCACATGAAGGCCGGGCCTTAATTAAAGTATAGAAAGAATTAAGAAGTGGAAAAAGAAAAGACAGGGGAAAGTATTTACAAATTTTTGAGAAAGTGAAAAACCTATCTTTTGAAATGTGCCAGGTCATAGTTATAAGGAAAGTCATGAGAAAGTAGAGAGTTCCAAAACTTTGACGTGTAGGGAAAGAAGCAGTTATCAAAGCGGCACCCCCTTGACTTACCGATGGCCACACAATAATCATGAGATGCAGGATCTTGCTGAGTATTGCATAGTCTAGCTAGTGGTGGGGGTACACAAGCAACCAGCTCTTGGGAGCAAAAACCTAAGTAATACCTATAGTTGATAAGTCGGAACGCTTTCAACTCGACTGTCAAGTAAGAATACAAAGCTAGAACCACCCCAAATATGAGATAAGTACTCCATACAAGGATGAATCAGTCCCTTGTATAAATGGAGTAACTGTTCAGAAGAGAAATTTCAACATCTAAACAGGACACCCAGTTTCTTAGAAACAGACTTAGCAATTTCCATAATTTGTAGTTTTCAAGAAAGAGTAGATATTACAGTAGTACCAAGTATGTTCATTGAGTCAAGAGGTGGAATTAGAGAACCGTCAAAGGAGAGATGAGAGTGTGAGGAGTTTTTGGTTGAGAGATGGGAAGAAATTGTCTTGGAGGCATTAAACTTTACTGGATTTTGTGTACCCAACTGAGATATCCTGTCCAAGTCTGAATTCTGAAAAAGTAAATTACTGAAATTTCTTGTACTGAGTGACTTTTTTTGCTTCATACCAGGATAAGAGGTTAGGATATATGAGTATAATCAAATGGACCACATGCAGACCTGGAAGAAAGATTCCATGATCATTGTTACATTCCTCAAGAAGACGGACCATGTCATCAACCTCATTCTGGTCTATATTGAGATAGAGTTCTGCTCTATGTGTTGTGTATACAAATGCATTGAGATTATAGATATTTAGATACGAATAAAATGCATATTGAAATAGATAGAATCATACCCAGACTGTGGTAAAATCACTGACGGCTAATCAGCCAGGTCTTGGTCAAGTAACTTGTCATTATTCAACCAGTAACCCTGGCTAAGTAACATGTGAATATTTAGTTGGACATCCTGGTTAGATGACTCCTACTTTACTTTATATACCACAATTTCCCTTTGCTCTAAAACCTAAAAGCACTTCATGTGGGAACTTGACCCACTTGCAGGAATGCAATGATGATAGTTTCATAAAGAAATACTTTAGTATGGTGATACTATATTGGAAGTTTATGAAGAATCCTAATACCATCTTTTGCACTGAAAATTACAAAGATATGTTTTGCGTATTGAATATTATTAATTTAAGAGTGTTTTAGAAACTGGTAAACCCCATATCTCCAAGCTACCATATGAATCAGGAGAGCTAAATTAATGTGAGGTTTTGAAAATTTTGTGTACTATTTCATTCAGTCAGTTGGTGTAAGGTGTTCATTTTCCCACCATGACCCAACCCAAAACATAACTTTAAATTGATGCATCATAAATTGTAATGTAAATCTAAAATCTAACCTAAACATGCATCAGACCTTGCATGAACTCAACTGTTCTAATCCCTGAGCCTTACAGAAATTCGGAACAAGTTACCCATTTTGTATACACTCCTGTTGATGAAAAGTCATTTCATTCGTTGAGATCCCTTTTTTTTTTTTTTTTTTTTTTTTTTTTTTAAAAGAGCTCCAGTTCCATCTCATACAAGTATCACTGCTTCCCTCTTGTAACGATAGTGGACTTGTAGGAGAATACATTGAGACTGGAGAGCAAGGTATCGTGCTTATCTCAGTATCATAAGTTGATAAATACAGTGTTGTAGCGGTTAGCGTTCCTGGCCGTGACACATTCACCTTCGCCCACTCCCCCACCCTACGACTTACTTCCGCTTCCATGGTTCCATTTGCTGCCAAGTCCACTCCCAGATATCCAAAACACTTCACTTCCTCCAATTTTTCCCCATT
>JAYMFT010213274.1:0-11476 GCA_038088735.1 Panulirus argus
CTCAGTCACCAACTTCTGCAGTTTCTCACTTGAATCAGCCACCAATGCTGTATCATTGGCAAACAACAATTGACTCACTTCCCAGGCCCTCTCATCCCCAACAGACAGCATACTCAACTCTTTTTCCAAAACTCTTGCATTTACCTCCCTAACCACCCCATCCATAAACAAATTAAACAACAATGGGGACATCGCACATCCCTGCTCCAGACCAACCTTCACTGGGAACCAATCACTCTCCTTCCTTCCTACTTGTACAATGCCTTACAACCCTGGTAAAAACTTCTTGCTATATTTAAGCCTTCTCCAGATCCATAAATGCTCCATACAAATCCATCTGTTTTTTTAGGTATTTCTCACATACATTCTTCAAAGAAAACACCTGATCCACACATCCTTTACCACTTCTGAAACCGTGCTGTTCCTTCCTAATCTTATGCTCTGTACATGATTCAACCCGTCAATCAATACCCTCCCATATAATTTTCTAGGAATACTCAAGAAACTTATGCCTCTATAGTTTGAACACTCACCTTTATCCCCTTTGGCTTTATACAATGGCACTATACATGCATTCTGCCAGTCCTCAGGCACTTCACCATGATCCATACATACAATGAATATCCTTACCATCCAGTCAGCAACACAGTCACCCCCTTTCTTAATAAATTCAACTGCAATACCATCCAATCTCACCACCTTGCTGGATTTCATCTTCATTAAGGCTTTCACCACCTCTTCTCTCTTCACCAAACCACTCTCCCTGACTCTCTCACTTTATAATAATGATAAATGGTTTATTGTTCAAGAAGGTTATACATTGAATGATTCAATATAAAACATAGTATCTTGGTTTACAATAACTAGTTTGAATTAAAATTGGATATATCCCTAAAACTACAGAATTTTAGAAAAAGAAAAGACAAAACAATAAACAATCTAAGAACATGTAAAACATATTGAGAATAATCAAATCTCATTAAAAGAAATATCAAAGCTTAAAAATGTCAGAATACTGTATAAGTCTACATATACAGAAACAAATTATTAAAATGAGACATCATGAGGAATTGTGTGTGGTGTTAAGCTTTGATACAATGTATGGGATACTGGAATTTTGATACCGTGTAGTTCTGCATCTAACAGCACATAGTAATTGAGCCTTTCCTTGTGTCCCTGCTGTGTATGTTATACAAAGTCTGTGGTAACATGTGTCTGTGAGACATCAAATTCAGAAGACCCCTTCCAAACCTCAGTTAGCTCCTCAAGTCTGCTGTACAATGATTCACATCTTGAGTAATTCTAAAGCTCTTTCATACCCATTATAGTTACAACCAAGCATTATTTTGAAGCTCCTTTTTTGGATGAGTTCTAATTGATTATGTCGTGTTCGGGTCAAGCCTGGGTGCCGTGCTGGGGCTGCATATTCTAATGGTCTGATGAACCATATGTAAAGTGTTATCATATGCAATCGTTAGTTTTCTTTGTTAAATAGTCTGTGTGGTCATTCCAGTTTAATTCATTATTAATATATACACCAAGGAGTTTACATTTGTGCACTATTGGTAGACTGCAATTGTTTAAAGTTAATTGTGGGTACACTATTGGTCTTTTTGATGGACTAATTATCATAACTTCACACTTTTGTGGGTTTAGTGACATTCTGACATGAACACTCTCTCTTGTAAAATTATTCAACTTGTCTTGCATTGTAAATATTATATTGTGTTGAATATCAACTATTTCAGCTAATGTCATATCATTTACATAATTAACTTGAAAAGTGGCATCTCTGCAGATGTTGCTGATGACTGCCAGTAATATAATGGGTGTGTTCCCTGAGGTACCCCACAAGTAATATTATCCCAGTGAGATAGTGTATCATTATAATGTACTCTGTGTTGGCGACCCGTAAGGAAGTTAGATATGAGGGTTAAACAGTGAAGGACAACATCCCAACAGAAAAAGTTCACGTATGGCTACCGAGTGATTCACATAATCAAAGGCTTTCTGAAAATCAATTAGGACAATCTGGCCCATTTTGTTCAGTTGTTCAATTTCTTTTGGTACTGTGTCCAATAAATGAATTAAGCAGTGACAAACAGAACTTCCTTTTAAATTGCCATACTGTCTGGGATTAAGATTTGGTTTGATATCTTCCAAGACAACAGCAACAAAGCCCTCCAACATTTTACCAAAATCAGGGGTGAGGGAAAGAGGTCCAAGATCTTCCAGCTGCTGTATAATGTTCTTCTTAGGAAAAGGTGTAATGGTGGCTCCTTTCCATATCTTGGGAAAACTCCACTTTGCAAACAGATCTTAAAAATATGGCTTAATGGTTTGCTAACTTCCTAAGCAAATTCAACAAGAATTCTCTTTGGTAATGATTTTGGTGGAGAGGCCTTACTAATCTTCAATGAAAGTAGGGATCTGTAGACTTGCAGACGATCAGTGGTAGGTGGAGGGGACATTGGTAAGAAACTGGGTAATTTTGTGTAATCAGTGAGTGGGTAGAAAGTACATATATTTGTAAAATGTTCTGCTCTCTTATCACTAATTTCATTATCTGCCAAACCATCCAAAAAAGGAGTTTTTAGAGGGTTTCTTTGGTTACCGCCCCCACCACGGTAGCATGGTCGGTAGAGCGTTCACCTTCTAGCCCAGACTCCGACATTGGATCCCGGGCTGGAACGCTTCGCGAGGATCGATGTAGATTCTTTGGTTACCAATTATGAATTTAAGTTCTTTTGAAAATTTAGTGCAGTTTACAGGATTACTTTCAACTTTTTGTGCAACACTACGTTTTTCCTTATCAATTTCTTGTTTAACTTTGAAATATAAATTCCTCCACTGATTCTCGTGTCCAAGGTTATAGGCTCGTCGTCTCTCATTCATTATTTGCAAAATTCTTGCTGTAATCCACGGCTTGTTTTCCCCCCTCATGCGTATTCTCCTCTCCGGGAAGTGCTCCTCGTAGTTTTGCAGCAGCGTCCGTTCCAGTGCTCGCGCTACCTCCTCCGCGTCCTGCATCGCCAGTATGTCCCTCCAATCGGTCACAGTGATCCATCGGCCGAACTCCCTCACCGACGAGTCCAGGAATGGCCGGTACGTCCTCATATGGTGTGGTGGGGGCGCTTGTAGGGTGTTAGGGCGACTCAACACACACTTGAGACGGCTGAGCCCGATAGGTGGATGCAGTTCAGTACCGTTGTAAAATTCAGCATCAGTCATTTGTTGAATTGCCATGGGTGGGTTGTGTGACCAGACACCGTAGATGTAAATGGCTGGTCAGGTGAGTGATGTGTAAATTGTTGCAGCCACCCATTATTATCACTCGCATGTCGGTGTGCTTTGAACGCAGCGAGTCTACGGTAGTGTTGAAATGGTCCAGCAGTTCGTCGTGAGCGGGACCAGCAAGGGGTGGTACAAGCAGCACTCACATAATCTCTTAACATGACGTGAGAAGGATTTCTTTTACCATGATCCAAACACATTCCGTATTTTCAGGCACAATATTGCTAATTGGCGCACTTAATTGTGAATCTCGGACATAGATGGCGACACCACCTCCCATTGCAGCGCAGTCCTTCTGATACAGTTCAAACCCCGTTAATTGGTACTTGGAGGCAGGCTTCTTAATTGAAAAACAAGTCTTGCTTACTCCCACAATATCAGCATTTAAAGTACTTACGCATTCACAAAATTCCTCTTGTACAGTTGTGATACCTTGAGGCTTTGTAGAGAGTAGTACCGGTGGTGTAGGTTTTAAGGGTTGGCGGCAGCGTCGCATTATCGGGGTCAGCACTTGTGAACGTATTGTTATGATTTGTGTTTCATTTCGGTTAGTCACTCGTGTTTTTATTGTTCGTATTGTTTTTCCGCCTGCTCTTACTTTTAAAGATGCCACTTGCTTTTACTGAACTCACAGCTGAAATACCTGGTTTACCACACATGTACCTGAGTTTCATCAATTGACGTCTTGAATACATTATAGTACGTTCACATGTCATTGCAGGATAAATTGTTCGCCAATTTCCACTTTCCACTTCCTGTGAATATCAAGTGAGCTTCGTTGATTTTGTCTGATTACGTTTAACAGAACACTTTGTGCTGGAGGAGAAGGACAGAGGCAGCGTTGTTGGCCGTTCTAGTTGTGGCGGCAAGACGGGGTGGCCATGCTGGCTGAGGACAGGAGGAAACGTTACCGTAATGTTAGATATTGACTGTTTTGATTGAAGACAGAGGGGGCGTGGCCGTATTTATGAAGGACAAAGGTGTTGTAGTCGTTCTGGTGTTGCAGGACAGATGGGGAGGGAGTTCTGGTCGTAGCGGTGCTGTAGGAGAACATAGGCGGTGTCGTCATCCCGGTAGTAGAAGCCAGAGGGGCGTGGGTTTAGCCGTGGCAGATAACAGTGACGTCGCGCATGGTCCTACTGGTGATGGAGGATAAAAGGGGCGTGGTAGCAGTGGTGGAGGACAGAGGGCTTTATACAGATTGAGGAGAGTGAAGGTTTCATGACCATCTGAGAAATGACTCTAAGTGTATTTGAAAATATTTACTACTGTATTCGACAAGGCGGTTATCATTATCTTCATGTTCACTGCTGATAAGATTTTTTTTCTTCATATTTGGTTTTAAGTATACAGCGGCTTCCTCACCTGTTTGAGGTGTGCAATTTCTATCATGTCTAGCATCCTGACGATAAGAGAGAACTCTTACCTTTTATTTTTACCCCTCGATAGACATTCAATAATTACAAAAACCAGATAGAAATAAAATGACCGATGAGAATGATGGAAGAAATATATTTTTTCCTCTCTACCTCATTTCTTCCATCTGCCATCCTTTCTCCCTTCAGAGTTTCCCAGGTAGGAGGTGTGGTTGGCATGAAAGGCGACCCAGACGAAGGCCCATATTGCTTTATTGATTCGTGATTTGAAACGGGATAAAGATAGGAATGAGAAGGGAAGCTGAGTGGACGGTGGATATATTCTTGCAGATTTAACGACCAAAGCTGGTTCCCCCAAAACTGATGATAATGTCATACTGTGAACACCTTACTTTGCAAATATATATTAGAATATCACCTTGAAAAATTTATTAGTCTGGCCATAACTGATGTGTCTAACACCTCTTTATTGTTTTTGTAGAGGACTCTGAGGATCAGATGACGATCGCAGTGTGTGAACAAATGATGTAGTGAACACTTGTGCAGTGACGAGAGTGACGATAACATCAAGTGTGACGGTTCTTGTGTCAAGTAGAGGTTACTCTGGCCCAGACGACCATGCAGGACAGGCAACCACTCACCTCCGAGGCCCGACAGGACCCTCATCAGCGGTTGGAGGCTCGGCTACGTTCCCTGCTCCTACCTCTCCTGTCGGCCTTCCTGTGTATTATTGTACTCACTCAGGCCGCCTCCTTCTTCTTCCTTTTTGAGCGTCTGGAAGCGGTGCGGGGCCGGCTGGAGGTTGTAGAGGATGAAAGGTTAGAGTCTTCCATTGCCCGCGAGGTTGAGCTCCTAAAAAGTCGTATGCAGGTGTTAGTGGAGGACCACACCTTCACCCATGCTAGCACCGCCCAGGCCCACCACTTCCTACATCCCCAGCCACACCCCTCACTTCCCGCTCACCGCCCCCCTGCGCCCGCCCCATCAGAGCCTTCAAAGGAAAAGACAAATCATGCTCACGACAGAAATGGGCGAGTGAGGAGGCACGCATCGGACCCGTCGTATGGCGTGAACGGGGCGTTGGGTGAAGGCGTTGGCGAGGATGGGGAGCTGAGTGTGCAGCTGCAGGGTGAGGAGAGCAGGGACGGACGTGAGGCAGGCAAGTCCTGGCTACAGCTCACCTCATACGCCAGGATACCGGTGAGTACTCCTTCCACAAGTGTAGCATTTACTATCCTACCGTCTGTTGCAGACCTGGCATCATGCATTTACTTATTATACGTATGTATGCTCTCTCATTCATAGCTGTGCATTGGTGATTTATATAATAGATGCGTGGCTTAACAGCGTATGATAGCGATGTATAACAACCGCCTCATTCATGTTGTGATTCACAGTTAGTCATTTATCCTGCTGCCTGACTAAATACAGCAAATGGCAGTTCCTGTTGTCTCGGGATAACATTCTTATAGATCTGTTGTGTTGATTGTAAATGATAGTATAATTTTAATAGGATGTCATCTGCCGTCTTCTGTCCACTCGTCTCCCACCAGAGGCCATCTTCTCCAAACTAGTAAGGTGAAGGTGTAACTGAACGTCTCCATTTGTCTGCCGCACCAATTATCTCGTCATGGCACTTACATGTACCATTCAACTGTTGTTATTACCACTCCTATTACTTCAAAGCGCTTGTGAGAGAAACAGTTCCTATTGCCACCCAACGCTTCACTTAGGAGCCATACGTCTGTTTGATATCCCACACTCCCATTCCTCTTTAGTGTTTTCAAAATAATCTATGATCCCCGCAGTATTCGGGAACGAGTCATGGTCACACAGCTTCCTCATTCGTATTCATGGTAAGTGGAAGACAGACGGGAGTTGTCCTACACTGCCATCAGATATTTCGGATGATCACGTGAGACCTTATCTGGTGCCTGTCTTCTCTGCAGAACTGGCAGCAGACGTAAAAAAAAAAAGAAGTTCGTTGTGTACATCGTCCAGGTTCCTTCATGCTGTGAGAGTCGCTTTTGTAGAAGTTTGGGTTATGCGAGGGGGACGAAAGCAATTCAGATTTCACGAGTTCATGACTGTGTGTTGTTAATGAGCAAGCCTACGGTGGTGAATGAAGTGTCTGTAAATGTTGAATAGTGTGTCTGTGTGAGGTGACTGAGTGTGTGAGTTCAGCTGGGATGGCGGGTGAGTTTGTTTATGTCGGGTGATGAGTGAGTGTGTTTAGGTGTTTATGTGAGGTTATGTGGTGTTATGTTAGAAGGTGAAAGGATATGGATTTACGCAAAGTTGCTGGGTAAGTGTGTGGACATATGTGAGAGTCAGTAAGTCAGGCAGTGGGTAGGATGTAGGATGATAAGGAGGAGGAGTTTGTCTGAGGCTATAACTGAAGATGTGTATACATGAGAGAGAGAGAGAGAGAGAGAGAGAGCTTTCTTACTGGCGAGTACTTACGAAGAGATTTTGCTAAAAGGTGGAAGTAGCGTGTCATTCTCACCGTAAGAAAATATAGAATTACGAAGAGCGAGTCTCGTGAGTTACGTCTTGTCAAGAGTTATGTGTGAGATGGAGAGACTATGTTTGTGGACTGAAAGAGAACAACACACGTATGGGTGAGGCAGAGAGGAAGGACAAAAGAAAGAGGAAAAAGATTGAGGTGTGATAATCTCTGGTGACCCAGAGCAGTGCACAGCAGCAGTAGAAAGGGAGAACGGAAATCTGGGAAATCATCCGCTGGGCTTTCGAATTTAAGTCTAAGGAAATAATGCTCACTCTCTGCTAGTCACTGCTGCGTCCTCAGAAGATCTTAAACATTGTGTTCAGTTTAGGTGGCCCTTCTTGAAGAAAGCCACAGACCGAAGGGAGGGAATACAGGAGCGACCTACCAAGATGATTCCCTGACTGAGAAACAATTCTATAAAAGCAGATTAAAAGATTTGATTTTTTTTTAGCGTATAAAGAGCAGATTAAGAAGTAATCTAATACGGGTATTCAAAATTATCAAAGGTTTCGTTAATCTCGACCTAATGAACTACTGAAGGTAGATTTTTTCTGATTTCGCTCATGGTAATAGTTACAAACTCCTGGGGAAATATTTAACCTCGAATTCGGCAAAGTACTTTTTTTTCAACAAGATTATTATCATATGGAACGATATACAAGTTGGGGCAGTTGACAGCAGTGCTATGAAATTGCCTTGATGTATAATCTACTTTAGATCCACGACCAACAATATTTGCGCCTCCATCGTTATAGGAAAATTCTGTCTTTCTACTCTTACCACATCTATGTGTTTCCATTGTCTTCCGCTATCACCAACAGACTCTGTTGGTTGTTTGAATACCTTTGAATTCCTTTGCATAACTGGGCCAAAGGAATAACTGTTGGCAACCAATGAAATGCTGCTTCACTGCGCAGCGTCACTAACCCTCCCGATACGCAAGTGAATATTACCGGTGAAAAGATCTTCCTGGTCGGTAGCTGGAAAGAGACAGAGAGGGACCACTTACGAGACCTTCTGTGAGACTTTACCAAGATGCAGAGCTGGCGCGGAACGCTCGCCACAGGGAAAAGTAGATTTACGTTGAACGAGTTGTGTGAGCTGTGCTGTCAAGTATTATGTGTGAGATGGAGAACTTGTATCTTAATGGACTGAAAGCCACCAAACCACTTTTGAGTTAAGCAGAAAGAGAAGACAGTTACCTGGGCCAAAGTGGGTGGCTTACTGCGCAGCCGTCACTTATCCTACCGATACCCAGTCGGTTGGTAGGGTGATTTATCTCTCGGGTGGGTAGCTGCCTACCACCTGTAAGAGAGAGAAAGAGAGAGGGTATTAAAGGGAATGTTGCAATGGAGAAAGGTAACTGGAAAGTTCTATTAGAATTGATCTAGCTATAGGAAGTGGATAGAAAATATTAAAGGAAATTACACTATAGGAAGCTTTCAGGAACAACACAAAAGACATGGACTCAGTAAGGAGAGAGAGAGAGAGAGAGAGAGAGAGAGAGAGACGTGGGAAGTGGAGGCTAGGTTGCCATCACAAGGTAATCACAGATACAGAGAGAGATGGGAAGAGCGAAAAATTGAAAGGGTAAGGTTATCTCTCAAAATCCAAAGTCCATAGATGCTGTATTAAGGAAATTACGTGTGTAGCAAAACTGGGGCATCAAAATGGGGTGAACGTAAATACCAACTCGCCATATGATGTCTAAACTTGCTTGACAAAGGCAAGAGTACTGTCTCGTCAAAGAGCTCACTTCCAAGGAGTTCATCACGTCACTGCTATTGAGAGTAGTGCAGCTTTAAGCTACAGAAACCTCTGGAAAATGGGTCCTGGGTCAGACCAGGACCCTCTCAGAAAGAGGTCCTTGGGTAAATATAGATTAACTGAAATTTTATGCTGCTTTAGGGAAAGACGTACATGCTGCCTGCCAGGAATGTGCAGATCCTCGCTAGAGGAAAGTCTGTCTCTGCCTAAACCACTACTGCCAAGGTTACCAAGTCTAAATCTCAAGATGATCAAAATACACGCCATCCATTGCAGTCACCGACATAGAGGCTGAGCAAAAAATTTTGAGCGAGACCCAGCTCACAAAAGAGGAAGTGCAACACCACAAAAAATAAAAGCCTTTTTATATAGTTCCCAGAAACAGACTTGAAAAGTCATGAACATAAGAAGGACTTAGATTTCACATCATTATTTTTCAGTTGTACGTTGGATTGTAAGTAGATATTTTGTTATAATAACTAAACTCAAGAATCCCTGTACTAATATAGCATAGCGCTAGTTGGCTAAGCTGAAAACTAAAACCTGGTCATTGCACTGATCTATAAGCCACTAGGTGCAAAACCACTAAATTTCACAGAACAGAAGAAAAATATGGAGACGTCCCTTAGGCACTTCAACATACCAAAGAACATATTTATTGGTTATTGCCCCAGGAACTGGAAATTCGCGTAATCACAAATCCTTAAGATTTGAGAAGAAATGCCAATACTGTATGACTGATAGGTAGCATTCCTTAGGATGATGAAATCGTTGGTTCTGCAGACCAGTAAACGCCGTGGCTGGCAAAGAGCCATTATGTATTCGAGCCACAGTAACTGCAGTATTTAATGTCTTACAATTGAATGACTTTTTATTTTGTCTGATGGAAAAGCTCAAAATGCTTTGTGTAGACAAAGATTAAAAACTACAGATAGTCATAAATAGTGCTGTTAAGTCAAGGAGATTCAGTCAGATAAACAGAATAACTGCCAACACACAAGTGAAACATCACAATAGTATTTGAAGTTATGGAAATGCAATTCAGTCCTGACGCTCTGTTCTATTGTTTGTAAATTGTATATATTGTGGTCCTATCTCTAACGCCAAGCCTTAACCAGATAACTGCCAGTAGGTCTCTCATGCTTCCCCAGCTCTGTTATACACACCCGTACCAGCCGTCGCTCTTGTCCTGTTAATGGCGTATTTACGTAATTCGCAGATGAAGTTACCAGCTGGTGCTAATATCTCGTTGGGAGGCAGGAAGACCTGCCCTGACCTCTATGACTGACAATCATGTGAAGGACTGGTCCTTAAAGAAATGTTAACTTGATGTCATGTAAGATATTGCCACCATGTCTTGAAGTGTTTATAAAACAGGTTTAAAAGTAACCTTACAAAACTTTTTGTCTCAAAAAGTCTCATCTATTTTCTTTTACCATTATCGTGTTCTGTGTTTTAGTAATGCAGTACTTGTAGAAAAATGTTATTGATCCACATCATTATCGTAATCCTTTTTTATATCATTAAACTGTTACACTCTGTGAGCCACGTATAAGCATGCATACATTATACTCAAGAGATAAAGTTGGCCATTAATGGCAACATTTGACCCCTGCCTGCAGCTTCTCTTTCCATCTTACTGTTTGAGGCCTCTATTCACGGGTGAAAAGTTAACATCGAGGCCAGGCCTCAAATGAAATACAAAAACAGGTTAAAAAGAGGTAGAAATAGGAAAAGAAGAGGAAAAAAAGAGAAAGGGGTACAGAATTCCAAAGCATGTAACGTAAGGAAAGGAAAAAATATCACAACGACCCCCCTAAGATGTCAACAGCCACATAGTAATCATATGACGCGGTAGTTTGCTAGGTGATCTAGCTAATGGCGGGTGTTATACCTACAAGCAGCCCTTCTCAGGAGCACATATTAATGTCTAAAGGAGAGGGAGAGTGAGCCAACAAGGACAAATGAGTCATGTCTCGAGGTCCGACTGGATGAGTCAAGTTGGATGGCAGAGTCAAATATTGTTATGAATCTAGGAGCGGTGTCACGGCATCTAGGTTGGTTGTAAAGGAGTCGAGCGGACTTTGACCGTTAAGTAACATTTTCCCTCACTTTCATTAGCGCTTTATGAGACAGGCAGAGGAACAGGGGCATCCGGAAACATTAACACGCACACTAACATCGGCAGTCATTGACGCAGAGATGAAAACGGAGTTTTATGTAACACAGACTAAGTAATTTATCAATATCACTTATCTTTTTTATCTTTTCCTACTCTCACATCACACTTGTGCTGTATTTTTACACGTAAGGGACTTTGACTATATCACTGATTTCAACAATTGTAACATATCTAAATTATGTCTCCGTGAAGTCTGGTTTTAGTCTTCATGCTACCTCACGACAATGAGTTACTTCATTATAAATAGATATATGAATAAATAAATGAATGCATAAATACACACACACACACACACACATATATATATATATATATATATATATATATATATATATATATATATATATA
>JAYMFT010213285.1:0-25336 GCA_038088735.1 Panulirus argus
TATGTACGGTGCATATGTGTGCATGTATGTATATATGTTTGTATGCGGGGGGATGGGTTTTTCTTCGTCTGTTTCCTAGCGCTACCTCGCTGACGCGGGAAAGAGTGATCAAATATGATAATAATAATGAAAAAAAAAAATATATATATATATATATATATATATATTTTATTTATTTATTAGTGCATATGAATGCACAGTTTCATAGAACACATAATGCTCTCCAATAGCATGGACTTGAACCCAGGTAGTGCCGGGAAACAGACGAAGGAAGACCCATCCACTCATAAACACACATATATATACATACACGTACATATACATATATATATATACACATACATATACATACATATATACATATTTACATATTCATACATGCTTGCCTTTATCCATTCCTGACACAACCCCATCCCACAGAAAATAGCATCGCCACTCCCCTTCATCAGCAACGTAGTGCTAGGAAACATGAAGAAAGGCCACACCCGCTCACACTCAGTTTCTAGCTGTTGTGTAATGTACTAAAACCACAGCTCCCTATCCACATCCAGGCCCCACAGACCTTTCCATGGTTTACCCTAAATGTTTCACATGCCCTGTTTCAGTCCATTGACATGATCACACTTAGCATGAAACCCCACTGGGCCTACCAGGAATAAAAAATAATTAAAAATGATTGACTAAATTTCCTGTCGGTTTTCACAACACACAACTTTTATATGAAGAGTAGTATGTGTGTGTTGATTTCTGCAGGAAAGTAAACTGTTATTCCTTCTAACATGTTAGATTTTGAAATTGTCACAGTCTAAACATATGAGACAAATTTTAGCAACTGTGCTGTGTAAGTGTTTGTAGCCAGACATCTCAAAGATATAGAGAATATATGGCTGTGAAATGTAGAACACTAGTAATGATTCGCAACTAGGTTTCTATAGCACCACTGACACTCTGTGCACGCTTCTTGTATTTTGAACCTTTCAGTCCCAAGGAGACACCATGATAAGACCTATGTCTTATCATATCTGACCACCAGTTCTTTGTTTTTCTCACATTCTTACTCCTGTGTCCACTTTCTCTCCGTGGTATTTGTGGGAAATATTTACTGATTCCCCTTAACAGATTTGTTTGCTCACTGGCCCTCCCATCAGACACTCGAAGATTTATGTCCTCCTTACAACAGGTGCCTGATCCTGGCTCCCCTGAGGCAATTCCCAGGCATGGAAAATCAGGCTTATCACATTCAGACGTGTATTCCTCACTTTGTGGCTTGGAGTTATTTGTGTCTGATGGCACTTCCACTGAGTCCCAAACACTGCCATTTGGAATCCTCTGGGAAATGTGTTTTATGCCCTCTACGACTGCTTCACCATAGCCAGACTCATCAACCTTCCTGGTTTTAATTTCATCCTTTTCTTCTTTATCCATTAATTTCCTAGATTCCAGCTGTTCCACTTTTTCCTCATTACTTTGGCATATAGTAGTAGTACTCCAAGTACAAACACCATCCTCACTGCTTGTTCTTTTGTTCTGCAGACTTTCATTCAATGAGCCAATTTTGTTTGAGGTGGATGTTCTTATACTTTCTTTACTTGGGAAAGACTCCTGTACTCCCTTGCTATCATATTCATGTTCACTGTTGGTGAGGGAAGAGCTGCCTGTATGAGTGGAGTATGTTGATGAAGTACGAGCAGTCACATACCAAGTACCAGACACTGGCCGAGATGAGGCATCATTATCTGTTATCTCCGCTTGCTGGATCACATCGCAGGTCACCGTTGTGTGAGGGCTGACAGATTGTGCTCCCATAATGTCACTTGTGTTCTGATTTATGTCAACAGTAACAGTGACATTACGGGGGTTGGCTGAGGCATTGCTGAAGTTAGGGAAAGTGTGAGGAGTGGGCACTGTGAGAACCAAGGAGGGAGAGGGAGATGATGGTGGAAGGGTCATAGCACGGCGTTTGGTGGTGAAGTGTGGTTGCTGTTGTGAACCATCTGACACCACAGATGGAGGAAGTAGCTGTGAGGGACTACCTGTGGTGGTCATGCGTGTCTTGGCTGAGGCTGGTGACGTATGAGTGGTGATGGTGGCAGCGCGTGGGCGTGAGGATAAGGAAGTAGAGTCTTGGTCATCATCTGACGTGAGGGTTGGGAGAGCAGGTGAAGCAGGAAAGGAGAGGGAGGGTGATATACCATGAGAAGGGTACCAGGGACCATGGCTTCCCACAGTTGATGATTTTGACCCGAAGTTTTCCTGGGGTGTGGCATGGAGGGGTGTAGGAGAATCATTCATGGGGGTTGTGTTAAGGGCATGGGGAGTGTGCAGATGGGTGAGGTGGGGTGAGCCGGTCATGTTGACTCTGTAGACAGTGGAATGATGGGGTGAAACCAAGCTCCGCCCATAAGCACAGTCCAGCTCCACTGGGCGACGCAGAATACGGTGCCAGATGAACATCTTAAGAGCATTACGGAAATCCTGAGAATGAAAAGCAATAAGTTCTTTTTAACACAGAAACAAGTTTCTACTGGTGTGTCAGCTGAGCTGTTGAAATGTGTAAATATGTATGTGTACCCATGCTTATGTCTGGCTAAACCTGAAGTGATGAAGGCTTATACATACATGCTTTCAAAGTCATTTGTATACACTTTCATTTGAAAGAAATCATTGTGAATGTACTCGTAAATGGGATGTATGTACATTTATGTAAAGGTCACATGTAGAGGCATCTGTCAGGTGTCTATATTCATGTATGTGGATATAAAATGATTTTTGCATTGCATGTGTTTGAATGAGCGTATATCTGACTGTTTCTCATCATGCACCTGCCTAGGCTTTTACATCTATACATAGCACTTATAAACACAGTTGTAAATGTATATATGGATCAACAAATGAATTTAACACATTTCTCTATATCTCTCTGAACACAATACTGGTTAAAAATCATAGTAGGGCTTATGAATATATTTATGATACTGTGCAACATACTTTTTCCTGTGTATGTGGGTCAGAAATTTACATCACGAAAAATGAAAATAGGTGTAAACGTGAACATGTACTACCATTCACCTTCATGTGGTATGCATAAAGGAAAGGATTGATGGCAGAGTTGAGGTGACTGAGGAGAATGGTGAAGAACATGAGGCCCTCTGACACACGGCAGTTGGTGCAGAAGGCCTGGATGCAGTTGATGGTGTACAGAGGGAACCAGCTGACCATGAAGAACAGCACAATAATACTCAGGCTCTTGGCTGCTTTCACCTCCCGACGGCTGGCATGGGTCACCTGGGAGAACACCATGTTTCTTGAGGTAAGTTGGTGGAGATGCTGGATAATAAGATTGGTCAGCAGTAGTGGTACTGGGTCATAAAGCGAGTCAGTGGGATATTGGGTTATGAGGTGGATTAGTGGTACTAGTGGTGAGTCATGAGGTGGGTTACAGATGGTTATAGTGGGTCATGATGCGAGTGGTGGTGGTGCATCATGAAGTGCGTCAGTGGTGGTTGTGCTAGGTCATGAGATACATCAGTGGTAAAGGTGGTGGTGGATCTTGAGGTTGGTTGGAGTTAATAGTAGATTATGAGGTGAATCGGTGGTAGTGGGTCATTAAGTTACTTAGTGTTGTGGTGGGTTATGAGGAGGGTCAATGATGGTGGTGGTATTAGCAGAGCATGAGGTGAATAAGGTGTTGGTGGCAGTCATGAAGTGGGCTGGTGATGGATTATATGGATGATCAGTGTTACTAGTAGGTAATGATGTGGGTCACTAGTGGTGATGGATCAGGGAGTGGATCAGTGATGATGATGGATTACGGATGGAGGTGGCACAGTGATTTTTATGGACAATGGTCATTGGTAGAGGTGATACACGATTAAAAATGTTCAGCAGGTCAGTCATCAGTGGAGATGTTGGTGGGTCAGTGATAACTGTGATGGTGGTAGTGTGTCAAGGACAGCACCAGCAGGTCTGGGGTCAGAGAAGTGGTGGGCCATATGGCAGGTCAGTAGGAGCAGTGCAGGTGGTGGATGGCCTATCTGCTGACCTTGAACAGGTTAGAAGGTCAGCATATGGGTCAGTGTGTCCTCCATGGTGACAGAGATCAAGTCAACTAAAAATTGGGTCTCTAGGCTTTCCCCAGTTTCCACAAGGGATCTTACTAAGAGTGTTTAGATTCACATGAATGTGAATGGTTAACAGAAAATGGGGTGAAAATTAAACAAGAACAAACAGAAGCAGAAAGTTTACTTCAGCAGAAGTGGAGGAGAATGGGGCCAAGACCAGGTGAAGAGTGTTACGTCAGATCATTGAAAGGATCAGGAATCTAAAACTGTGAGGATCTGTGGTTAAAAAGGTTTGGCTTCACTGTTCACCATCCTTGGTCCCAAGCAATGTAATGTTCTTTTCTTCTGAAGTAGCTGGTTGCAACATTGTTTACATGCTTACAAGGAAACAATATCCACTAGATGAGTTTTAAGTAAAAACGTACATGGCTGTTATTTGTAACTTGCTAAAAATGAGATTTTAGTAACACTGAGGAAATGAATTACAGACCTAAGTGTACCTAGAAAATAATTCATTAAAAAAAATAACGATATCCATCTACAATATCTAATTTCTAATAATATAAGAAATGTTGAACATCACGTGTTAGCAATGTGGCCTTTTTTTCGTGTGTTTCCTGGCGTTACCTCACTGACGCATGGGGGTAGCGATGCTGTTTCCTGTGGGGCAGGGTGGCGCCAGGAATGGATGGAGGCCAGCAAGTGTGAATATGTACATGTCTATATGTGTATGTATATGTATGTTTATATGCATATGTTGGTATGTGTATGTATGTATTGGGCATAAATGTGCGTGTATGTATATATGTGTATATGAACGGATGGGTCTTTCTTCATCTGTTTCCTGACGCAGGTGACAGCAATGAAGTATAATAAATAAATAAATAATATATATATATATATCTTTTTTTTCATACATATTCGCCATTTCCCACATTAGTGAGGTAGCGTTAAGAACAGAGGACTGAGCCTTAGAGGGAAAATCCTCACTTGGCCCCCTTCTCTGTTCCTTATTTTGGAAAAGTAAAAACTGGAGGGGAGGATTTCCAGCCCCCCGCTCCCATCCCTTTTAGTCGCCTTTTACAACACGCAGGAAATACGAGGGAAGTACTCTTTCTCCCCTATCCCTAGGGATAATATATATATATACACACACACGTGTTGCCGGACTCTGCCTGCTTGAGGTTACACCATAACTGAAATGTAACCTTTGGTGAGGCTGTATCATCTGGAGTACAGTCTCCTTTAAGAACTCACTGCAAAGGAGTCTATATTTTCCTGTTACAGGAAGTAATGCAATCTTGGTCTGCAGGAGCCTTTAGAAAGGACCTGGGTAACACCAGGACTCTTTTAGAGAAATTGGTCTAGGGATTATAATTTATTAATAATAATAATAGTAAAAATATATGCAATTACACATACCTTGTAAGTGTTGCTGGGCTCCACCTGCAAGAGGTTACATTGCAGGTGAACAGTCACTTTTGGCAAGGCTGTATCATTTGGAACAGTCTCCTCAAAAAAGTTCTCATTCTAAAAGGAGTCTACTCTTCCCTGCTACTTGAGGTAGTGGAGCCTTGACTGCAGGAGCTTTTATAAAGGACCTGGGTAACACCAAAACTTTCATAGAAATTGGTCCTGGGATGATTATAAATTAAAAAATACACTTATCAAAGAATTCCTCATTTCAAAAGAGTGCATCCTGTCCCTGCTACTAAGTGTAGCACAGCCTTGAAGCTGCAAGAACCCTGCCAACACAAGGCAAGACTATAACTTTCTGTGTATTTTCTGGTACTTTTGAATGATAATCTGTCACATCAAAGGGGAAATTCTAATTATTATTCTTTACATGTAATGGAATTTCTGGACCATGCCCCGTAATAATGTGAGGCTGCTTCTCCACCTTTAAGTCTTATAAGGTGGTTGACCTCAAAAGCAAACCTGGCCTAGGAGGCAGTCAACTTCATATTAGAACCAGTTCTTTATTTGGCCACATCTACTTCAAGATGAAACATATGCTCTAAATACTTGTTGGGGCATCATTAGTATTCACCTTTGTTTTGAAAAGAATACTTACAAAAATACTACACAGTACATATGATATGCCTAAAAATATTCATGAAGTACCTCATACACCTGCCAGTGATGCAATATAAGTTAAAGAGCATGCAATGCTCTTAAACATGACTCAACTAGTTGAGATGTTTGTCAATCTAGTTAGATAATAACACCCTAGTTACTCATGAGAATAGATTTAAAAAACCTTTTTAATGTTTTGAAACTTTGCCTTTATTATGCACAAAAGATCATCACGGTTGCCTCACCAAAGGGTTACGAAAGAAAATATAGGAAGAGCTCCCTCAAGTACCAATGGTAATTAAACATAAGTTCTGGGTTTTACTGAGTTTATTACCTCATTATTTAATGTTTCTTGTCATTTAAGGAGCCTGAAAATTTCTCTTTAGTAAGGTTCAGCTGAAAGAATAAAAAATGCAAGTATACCTTTCTATGCTACCTGAACATCACTGCTCATTCTGTAAATAAATCTTAAGGATTTGGGAAATAAAAGAGTTTTTATATATTAAGGAAAAAAGATTTTATATAACAATGATTTGTCAAACAATCAAACAGTACACCAAAAGCACTTCACCTATAAAAGCTTGAGTATTGAATAGTCTCAAGTCATTTATAATAACCTGTTATTCCTCGTTGCTGGAGGAAAATCACATGAATTAAAGAATGAGGTATCTCTGCTATATAGCAGTCAGTAGGAGATCCTCTGCAATGTTTTTATTTTTTAAAGAGGAATTGATGATATCTGTCTAATGAATACACATGTACTTTCATTTCAGGTTACAATTCGTACAGGATAACTATTGTAAAACTTTCAATTTGCGGTTAAGTTCCAGGTGCTGGTGTCATATTTCATTACGTATGAGTTTTGTTTGAACAAGTTTCCCACAACACCATCAGTTTCATTACAAAATGTAACCCTTCAAATGAGTCATTATGTCAATGAGTATGAAGAAAATTTGTATTAAAGAGAATTGGAAATTGTTGTCAACAGTAAAAAAGATATAGAAAGGATTTAACATTATTAAAGATGCAGGGAGGCAATCAACAGATATGTACAGCTGGAGAGCATTGAGAAGCTCTTTATAAAAATGTAACTGCTCAAAACATTAGAATTGCAAGATGAAAACTGCATATTATAGCCTATGAATATAATTCAACATTCTTAAGATATATTGAGTCTAATAAATGCTCACAACACTTGACATAACAAACAGCAAAAAGTTATAGGGATAAGTTGCCTTTACAACTGTTTTTCCTTAATATAAGAGTTCACACATCGTAATCACCATATATACATGGTAAAGAACAAAAAAATAAGGCAGTTAAGAACTCAGAAGTATGGTAGTGGCTATGATATACTTAGCCTTCCAATTCTAACACTTGAAAGTTATACAATATAACCCACATCAACAAACAATAATATCTAAGCTATGTTTTTATGTGAAGTTGTAATCAGAAGGCATTCCAGTTACTGCAACATTAGCCTATTACAAATACATTTATCAAGATATGAGGTGATGGCTGATATGGATGAATTTTGAGTACTATATGGGAAACTATTACGTTTTTCTAAAGGCTCAATGACTTTGATTTGTAGTATATTTTTGTTATAGCTCAAATGACTCATAAGCCTCAGTGCTTAATAATATAATCAGAAAAGATGCTAAACTCTTTGTGATAAGAGATAAGGCAATCATAGGACCCAAAGTCATTATATGCAAGACCCATATAATATAAAAATTTAATAAAAACACCTTACTATCTACTAAAAAAATTATTTGAGAAAAATCCTAAAAAAAATCATATATATATATATATATATATATATATATATATATATATATATATATATAAACCATTCCCAATCAAATTTTTTAAAGAAATACTCAACAACTAAGTAAATCACAACTCATGGCAAAGCTGCTCTTTATTCGGAATCTATTCCCAACAACAAAAATTTACTTATTAATTTATATGGTAGATGCATACTTATACAAACCCCCATATTGCAAATTACATGAGTACACTTTAACATATTTAGGAAAACCTTGTTCTTTAACCCATACAAAACCAGAACATAAAATATACAAGAATAAAGGATATTTCAGTAGTCACTGATTCCTAAAAGCAGGAGAGAAGGACATGCCAATTCTGAAGCCATTACAGAATTTTATAATATGCATAAGTCTAATTTGTCCCATTTCTATGGCTGTCTTTTAAACTGTAAACTAGTATTAATGTCAGGGAATAATAAACTAAAATGATGAATCTTTCTTAATTTCCTATCGTAATATTATATAATACTGCTTCTTTGTTCTATGAACTAGCCTCTTAAGTGCTAAAAATATTCACCATCTCCTTGAATGAATTACTAGTGATGATAAACTGATACCATTATTCCTACAAGAAGTTTATGAACAGCAATGTTTTGGATAGTAACTAATAATGGAAAATCCACTGATGAGAAGCATTATGCTAATTAAATTTGAGTTAATGTATTCAAGACTATATGCATGTTGATCGTATTCAAAGGCAGCTGGATCCACAAAGCATAAAAAATCCTTGATGTAATGTGATTCATTTTGTATTATCAGACACTCCTGAAAAGCTTTTATTCTTAAGCAATTTCATTATCTGAATACAATAACAACCTTAAATGTGAATGAAAATATTCAAATATAGTCTAACCTGTTTCATTCCATTCTGCTGTGGATATTTTCAAGTCCACTTTTATAGCTTTCATTTCCAAGAGAGAGGTCAAATGAAGTTAAGTACATCTTGTTCTAAGTAAACTTTTTATCTTAAATACTTATGATAAAAATAGTGATCTTCACTGATTAGGAGAGCTTGTTCTGCCATTAGGACTACTGGCTAACATGTTTTTCAGTTTTCAACCTTAAGCTACTATTAATCACTAATTTCAATTATTTAGCAAAAGAGAGAACATGCATATAAAAAGCAATGAAGTCTGTAGGAAATATATAAAAAGTTGGCATTATAGCAAAGCTCTCTGCTAGCAAAGAGACACTAGGGTTAATAGTTTTGTAAAGCTCCAGCAGTGCAAAGGTTGTGTTTCTCATCTATGTCCACCACCTCGCACATCTGGCCATTTTCATATGTAGCGTATGAAAAGGATTCAAATCCTTGTCAGTTTGATGTCAAGTGCACTTTGATCACAGGTGAATTCTAATATCAAAGAAGTTATATCATCTAATGAATTGTTCAGAAAGAAAATACTCACAGATACCCAGGAGAAGTATAAGAAGTTAATAAATAATGTACCATATGGCAGGCAAGTGATTTTAAGTAAACTATTAGGCAGGATCTGTACAACACAGCCCACAAATGTACTACAAAAGAACATACAAATGCATTACACTTAGACTTAAAAGCTCTTAAGCTAAACATATATATGCATATAAAGAGTGAAAAGCAACTGTCAAATTACACAGGGATAATTGGGGTTTTTAATGTCTGAACACTTTTGGTAACTGCAATAATGGATACAGTGCTTGAAACTCAGGAATTAATTTTCAAATATAACAAAAAAAAAAAAAACCTGAGATACAGATAATGTAGTAAAAAGCTTCACATCTCCTATTGCAATGTATATTTTCATGTTAGATTCACTGAACTCTTGCAATAAAAGGTTTATATTAGATTTGCAGTTGAAGAATTCTCTTTTGTAAACAGTAATGATTGCATTAAATATCTATGTCGTCTGACAGCCTTAAACATGTATTTAAGAGCTATATTTACATTAACAATATTAAACTGACTTAAATAAAGCCTGGGGCTTAGAAGACTGCCTCTGGTGGGTAAAAAAATTACAAATCTAGCTAACAATTATAGAAAATTCTGGAAACCTAACTACACTAAAACCGATGACTAATGGAAGATTTTACTAATGTTCTTTTCAAATGCATTTACAATAATTTTGTGGTCCCCAAACCACCCAGGCATCACTTCAAAAGAACTGTTTAATCTTCAGCAAGGCTGAGAGAAAAAAGAAAAAATCTTTCTATACAGCAAAGGAAGTGTCTTATGTTACTTGTGATGTAGTGTATCAGGCTGCTTCTAAAATGAGCCATGATAGGCAACATTATGGCAGCTGTGTATCATCATATCTAAGAAAGAAAAAAAAGCAGTTTTCTTTCATTCTGTTACCAAATACAGAGACTTGCTAATTAAAAGGGCTTCTATGGGAGTTGCATGTGTGTGGAATACAGTATGAATTCTTACTGAATTTTAATGTGGTATCCTTTTCTGATACAAAACAGAGAACATGAGTACAACTTTACATTCAGGCATTACGAATAATGAAATGTAGTTAATCAGCCTACACACACATCACACTCAAATAACATACTGCTCATCATAGCAAAAAATCACAGGCATTTTACAGAATGCATACAGACAAAAATGGATGGATTTAGGAGACAAGAGAATATTTTCTTACCACACGCAAGGTACAGACAATTCTTTCACTATACTATTTTAATTTTGTAGTTACTGTGACATACTAAAGAATAAAACTGAATATTTCAGTCACATAAAACCCCACTGTAATTTTAGGCACATTTTGTACCCCTGTAGCTTAGTTACAGTTTTGGTAACCTAATTCATTTAGTATATATCTAACTGGGAAACCTTAAACAAACAATGCCTTTGTATAATTAATATAATATGGCATATTAAAATTTTCAAAATCACTGGCCATTCTTTATGAAAAGGGCAATATGGAATGGTACTAGCAAAAGTACAGTGACACTGGTAACTCAGTATATATCAACTTACAGCAATACTGAGGAGTCTTTTTGCTGAGAAGTGGATTCTTTCATATATTTCTAAATTACTACAAGTAATGAATTCATAAATCATTCTGTGGAATAAATGCAATCATTAGAGCATAAGAGCTTATCTAGAAAATATTACACACTAACATCAACAATTTAAGTGGTATGGTTTGAAAATATATCTCTGAATAGTCTCGATACCCTTCAAAGGGCAGCATCAAAGCTTATAAGTTACAGTACATGCATGGACTAAGATAGTGTCCGAGGTAATAATGCATATACCACTATTATTGTAAGTACTTGAAAAGTTTAATATGACTGCAATTATGACGTAGCTCCAAATTCAATTTGCAGCTTGGCACATTTGAAGCTCTATTCATATGATGACAGTGTTAGTTTTTCTTAAGATAGTGAATGAAATCACATTTTAAACTACCATGTAAAATCATGCTAAGATAAAAAAAAAAGAAGACTATTACCCTTTCATAAAGCTTTTGCTGATAAGCATGACTATATATGACTTTTTCTTCAAAATTTTAAATAACTAATTCATTACAATGAAACTAACTCAAATATTCAAAAGTACAACTTTGGTGTGAATATTTACTACATAAGATGTGAAGAAATCTCTTCAAAATGTAAAAGTTAAAAACTTACTTACATGTCTATATCCTATGAAAATATCTATTCATATTTTGATGTTCATTATATTACTGGCTTCTGGGTTTTGAAGTGGGATAAGACCATGTTGGTAACATAATTTACCAAAATAATACTATTCAGAGACTAGTCATACAAAAACAATGAAATCTTACAGTATTTCTTGTGCTAGTTTTCAGCTTTATATACTTTTTTGTAAAGGAATTTTTTACAAAAAAAAGTATTTAATGATACTCTGACACTGCAGTATAAAATGTAAAAACTCTAATTGTACAAGCCTCAGAAAGCACCGTTATCTAAATTGGCAAACCATTTCCTACTTAAGTTCTTTCCTTCATATGATATTAAAAGACCTAACAGCATGTAATGAAGAGTAAAAATTCTATTGAGACACTACTACAGAATGTGTGCTGTATTTGAGAATGGAAAGAAATGCAGCTGCTGTGGAATTATATTACAATACTGGGTGTTTGAGTAAGGTAATGAAAAAGAAATTGTAATCTATTTGTTGAATTGATCATTCCTTGGAAGAATCACAATGAAGCTTGCTCAATTAGCACAAAAATCATATATAATGTTCTTTATATGATACATTCTTATCCCTTTATGAAATAACTGATCCTGTTATACACCAATACCTTTTGTTCTTCTTACATATCAATTCTTTAAATACACTCAAGGAGAAATATAAGTAAGGAAGTCATATGCCAAAGATAGGAAGATGCAAGTGTGGTAATATAACAAAAATATCTCTGAAGACCAGTGTAAAGTCTCAAAATATATGAAATCACTGAGTGCTGCTGTGTGTGAAATTGACCACAACATAAGTTCCACTTGCAGGATAAAAGATACTCTTTCACACTTATGACAGTGCTTACACAAGACATTATGGTCAAACATTTACCAGCATAAGGTACACAAGTACATAGACATAGGTGAGAAAGGGATGCATAATTTTGTAAATCCAGCCATAATCTTGGAAACAATATTTGAACTTCATTTTAAGTATGGATGAAACTTTTGAGACAATGTTTTTACTAATCAATTGGCAAACCTAATGTGCATTATGTATTTGAAGACTTCCTTGAGGTATTGTATGTTAGCATCCACTTGGCAAAGTACCTTTGTTTTGGTTTTCATTATCAGCCTATATAAAGCTCCAAGCTGATTAAGGAAAAAAATTACCCACTTCACAAAAACAAATTATACTGCAAAAATACCATATGGCTTTTCAGTGACATTTCATAACTGTATAGCCTTTGATTTTTCTATTTGTTAACAGCCTCCTCAGAGCCAACTTTTGTCCTTCTATTGGAGTTCATTCTAATATTTTTCAAAAGTATGAAATGCTTCTTTAAAGAGGCTTTTCCAGTTAGAGAATTACATCTCATAGATTTATCCTTAGTCTTCAGATAATCGTGAATTTCATGCATACCTTTCTATGATTCATATACCATGGTAGGATTGTCTTGCTTTTAGGTTTTAATCACCTCACAAGATAATAATGTGTTGACATTTTCTGAGATTGAATAATATGCTACAGCAGCATTAATGACTATGAGGTTCATTAGAACTCCTTAAGATAATGTTGGTTGAATCATTTAAGCATTTCTTCTTATATATCCCTTTAATTTAGTTAGCAGGAAATTTTGAAATCATAATGATGTCAATAAAATTACCATAATAGCAGAGTAGCAATGAGGATCCTCAAGACACAGCAATCAAGGTGAAAGTTTTCACTGGTAGCTGTCTGAAGACTTCTTAATAGATTTTGTAAGGGACTTGGGGCATTTCATTTCTTAACACTTTAACTGATCTGATATGGTAATGGGAATCATGTAAATCCCATGGAAGAGTATTATGAATGATGTGCATTGGTAGTTGTCAGGTTACAGAACTTAAATGTACTACAATATTCAAGCTAAGACTGATAATGTCTCTTAAAGCATAGAGGTTAACTCATTGTTCTACCCTGAGGATGTAATCTGGCCAGCACTGTTAAGCAAATCTAACATCAACTTCTCCAGACATGTTTCTTATATAAAGTTCTAGTTTTGATTTACAGAACTGAAAAATAATGTATCTTTAGAATAACATCCATAATCTCAATCTTCAAGCCACTTGTTGCACCAAATAAAATCAAACTTGCAATATATAGGATGCTGCATTCACCCATATTCAAAACATGCAGAACCTAACCCTAAAATTTTGATAACTGACCATCTCCACACATACTAATCTCAAAGACCATATAACAATGCACAAAGCTATTGCATGTGACCTGGGAATATGGAAAGTAAAACAGCTATAACTTACTTGCATTACCAAACAAAAAAGTGTAAATGAATATAAGGATGTGTAAAATGAATACAAGATAGCACAGAATCAACATTTATATAAAAAGTAATAAGTACACAATGTCTTCAAAAACTAATACTGAAAACATCATGAAACATTCTGAATCTGCTTCTATGAGTTCAGCACTGGTTAGCTAAAACCACCCACCAATTGATACTGTCACCTGAAGTGATCTGCATATCTTGTTTTATGTCCAATTAGCCCTTCTCTTTGTACCGTAGGATGGTTTATCAGATCCTCTACCACATTACTCCCATCAGTATTAAATCTCAAACCTGCACACTCCCTACCTCTGCCCTTCAGACATGAAGTTTAGAGAAAATTTTGGTAATATACTTTTTAAAATCAATATGATGCAAACTGCTTGCTAACTTGCTGTGAAATCATTATAGAGGTCAAGATTAAAAAATTCATAATGCTTGGGACTAAGCAAAGTTTGGTTTATAGAAATTTAGGATTTTCTGGAATATGGGCCAACAGACTGAGGTCTGGAAATGCTGTAACCTTAAAAGAGCATTCAGTATACCATATGAAGGTTTAAATGTTATCTGTAATATACGTAAATACATACACTAGGACCCTGCTTAAAGTGGCCCCATAGATATCTGATTCATTTGAGAGCTCTTTGTTCTAGACAAATTTAAAACATGCTAGACCAATAGTGTCTGGTAAAAAGACCTGTAGGTGTTAGTGGAAAGCTATCACTTTGGATGTTAAAATACAAGTGATAAGGCAGGTGAACAAGGGGTGGATGTGGGTCAAAGGATGGACAATAAAGACATTTGTGGCCAGTCTTAATCCACTCACTGTGGCTGGTGAATATACATCACAGTATTATAATTTTCTGTTCACTGCATCTGGTGGCTACAATAAAAATTCTTAAACTACTGCCTATGCACTGATGCAAAACATATAGCTATTGAAGCTTATGATGGCATCCTACACATTGTTACCAGACCCTGCAGTCAATATTTTTTCTATAATAAAAAAGTGATCATCTAACATAGAAATATCATGGGAACTTGAGCGAGATCTGTGCCTTCTCATTGTGTAATAATTTGGGAAGTTGTAAAATTCTTAAATAATTAGATATTGTGATGAAAACCCTTAGTAAACATATTTCTTTGAAACAAAAGCGCTTCCAAAAATACCACTCATCTTACTACCTATGTCTTAGAGTACTCCTGGCATAACTCATGTGCCTGGCATCAAATCAGCATAATTTAAAAGGGCACACAGCATATGCAAGCAATTTCTCATCAGTTTTGATTTGCATATCACTTTATTTAGAAAATAGTGTTTTAGTTAATCCTCAACTTATGAAGATGTTTTTAAAACAGATGAAAATCTACACAAAGATTACTATGGATATTATGAGTGCTGCAATGAAAGCTTTATTACTTACCAATGTTAAAACAAAAAATTAGTCTATTTACACAATAAGGTGTTTACCATGTGCATTATCATTTGAGCTACTACTGTTATCCCAATGAAAATATATTGTTCAAACATAAGAAAATCCTGTTATGAGCAAGTTTCCAAAAATACAGTGGTATAATGACCCTTCTTAGAGCTAATTCAATCAGAATTCCCTTCTCCAGGAATGCATCCTGAGTGCTAAATATGGTATGGAGTACTTTATAATACATTTACTTAACATTTCCTGAAATCACTGTAAAATCATTAAGCCCAATTTTTTTTGATAATTGCCATCATTCTCCAGAAATACATCCTGAGAGGTTTGGAGTACTCTATAATACATTTAACAAACACTTCCTGAAATCACTGTACATTAATTACCCAAAATACTTCCTTGATACATTCCCATCACACATTATGTGGACTAAGGTACAGGCTGGCAGTTACATAAAAATAATAAGGGTGGCATCAAACACAGCTGAGGCTAGGGCACCAAGGGAGGTAGGAGGCAAATCTTGCATTTCATCTGTCATAAAAGTTGGGATCAATGTGCATGGAGGATCATCACAGATAAGCTCTGGCTTGGTAGTATCATGCACATGTTATGGGCTGGGTGAAAGAGCTGGGGTTGCACATTTTTGGATGTATGTCAAGCTTTGAAGTCCAGTTCAACAATGTTTGTACAATATAATTTCTTTGATCCAGGGTGTACTTGTGAAATGAATATGAATGATAAATTAATCCATAAAATTAAAAGTTTTACCTTAACAAAATATTGAGCAAATTGTCTGGATTTCTAAAGTGTCTGAAGTCTGGATTTTTGAAATCATACTTGGCCTGATCTAAAAAGAAAAAAAAAAAAAAAATCAGAAGGTTTGCCAAAGAGATAAATTGCATTTCGTGAAGGCAACAGAGTACTGAGTAGCTTATCACTAATAATATATATATGAAAATCTGTCTACCTGAACACAGTAATCATGCAGGGTTCCCACTCCACTGTCAATATAAATTCAGGAGTTTTAACAGGAATTTTAAAGCTTCTGCATGTAAGTATCTATTACCTTTTCATGAACTCAATCGTTCTATAATGAAACCCCACTTCCTATTGCATTTAAGGTAACAGCCAATCATAACTTACATAAAATAAAGTTTTTGTGGCTACAACTGCCTAAACAGGTGGGAGACACACTGAAATAACCAGTTTCTAAGCTGTCTGCCACCATGCTAATAATCTTCAAGGACTTCTGAACTTTCAAGAGTCTAAAAAGAGTACTTGAAAACAATTCCAAGCACTTTCAAAATTTCCTAGCACCTGTGGGAACCCTGACACTGTTACCCATACTGTCACTGGAAAAGTGCAGATGCAACATCACAAGTTATGTTTTTCCTGCAAAGATTTTTAAAAGAATTATCAAAAACATATATCTAAAAAAATAAGCAGCTGCAAATCATAATATCATGACTACATTCAGCTAATCCCACATCAAAAACTTTATCATGACCAGCTTCAGTGAAAAGTTATGATGGGTATTATACAGAAAAATTTTCCATAAATCAAATATAAGAAAAATCTTCATGAAAAGGGTAGTAGTGTTTAGGTATAGACACATTACATGTTCTTGTAGAATCTGCGTACAAAATCTTGAAGATTATACACTGTACCAACTCCCCGTTTTGAGTCCATGCAGATGAATTCATCAAGGTTGTGCACACACTCTGGAGAAGGAAAAAAATTAAGTTATTTCACAATTACATAAAAGTTTTCACAGTTTTATGGATGCATTTTTGAGTTTACTAATTATGAGATTCTAACTATCAGCATCTCCCCCCAACAAGCACAATACTTATCCATACAACAGTAAACTGTCCTGTATTGTACTGATTTATAAAGTTTTCACTGGCAATATAAATGCATGGTATCAAGAGAATGCACACTGATGTATTTTTGAATTTACAGGTTATGAGATTCTAATTATTGGCATCACCCCCCAACACACACACACACTCACACACACACACAATACTTAACAATAAAATATTAAACTGTCCTGTATTGTACTGAATTAAAAAGTTTTCACTGGCAGATTATAAATGCATGGTATCAAGAGAATGCACATTTGGCCATCTATGAATAAAAACAATCTAGGCTAAATGACCAATCTGATGACAGTTGGATAACACCTGAAAATAGCATTCAATTTGAAAAGTCATGTACCCATACACATACATCCCTAGGTTAAATCAAGGTGAGTTACGAGCTGTTGGCTGGCTAAGCCTGTCACATCTCTGGTACTTTACCCTAACCATAGTCGGTAACCATTTATTTATCAAAGGGGTGAGCTGTGTGCTGTCTGCCTGCACTGGGGATTGAACCCGGCCCAAGCAATCTCTAGTCCATAATGCTAATAACAACACCATCAAATGGCAAAATATGTTTACTTGTGTTCACTGCTACCTCATTATTTACCGCATCCACAGTAAGTGCTTGCATTTCAAAATGACTGGAAGGAATATCAGAGGTACTCATGGGAGTAGAGAATGTAAGAATATCACCCTTGAGGTAAAATTTGAGGTATATAAGAGATTTAGTAATGGTCAAAAACTCATGGATATAGCCAAGTCTGAGGGTCTTGCTCAGAATGTTAGTTATTTTCTTAATATTTTAATAATCTACTTTCAATATAAAATATGTTTGTGTACTTATCATGTTTGCAGTATTTCACTGATGTAATAGTAAGATACTACTGCACTATGGTTGCTTTGTATCCCATCCATTGGTAGATGGCTAGCAAAGAAAATACCTGTACTGTACAGTACAGAATACTGTGATATGTAATGGAGTACTTACTGCTGCTAGAATAAGTGCACACATTTCAGTATTTCCAGCTGCAGATTTTAGTCTGCTCTGGGACACAAAAGCTATCACTCTTGAAATTATATTGGAGGTGTTAAGGAGTCTGATTCTAGTCAGAAACTTATGGTAATATCCACCAAATGGTAAAATATATTCAGATCCCACTAACAGGCAGACAGCTTGTAAACAGAGTACCTGTACTGTGGGCACTGAGGTTTGTAACAGAGCATCTACTGTAGCCAAAATAAGTGCACACACTTCAGAATGTCTGACAGGATATTTCACCATGTTCAGGGGGTTGCATGATGCAAGGCTATCGCTCTTAAAATGAAATTGGAGGTGCATAGGGTGTTTGAGACTGGTCAGGTCATGGCAATAGCAGTCCTAGGATCTTGCTCACTCAACTGAAGCAAAAAAAAAAAAAAAAAAAAAAAAAAAAAAAAAAAAAAAAAATTCATGCTCTTTGTCTGGAACTTCATTAAGTGCTACTTTAATGAGCAGGAAGAGGAGCAATGTGTTAGATAGGATGGAAAACCTGCTTCATATATGGACTGTGGACCAGAAGTATTTAGGAGTTGCCTCGAGTAAGTTTAGTGATATGGAAGGAGATAAGGGAGACAGCTGTACAAGGCAGAGGAGTCACTGGGTCCCTTAATAGAATAATGAAGGGTAGAGGTGTAAGTATGGAAGTGGAGAGAGGATTAAGGGACAGCGTAGTCCTCCCAACTCTGATCTATGCAGCTGAAACATGGACATGGAATGAGTCACAGAGGCCAAGAATCCAAGTGGTCAAAATGAGCTATTTGAAAGGAGCATGTGTTACAAATAGATGGAATGAAGAAAGATATGAGGGGGTGTATGAGAGGTGTGATATGGCAGGGAATGCAAAAGGAATGATTTATGGAGTGGTAGAGTGGGTGAAATTTGATGCTTTGAGGCAGTTTGGGCATGTGGAAAGAATGCAAGATGGGGAGTCTACAGGGAGAGCGTATGATGGTACAATTAAAGGGGTTGGTTTGAAAGGAAGAACACCTGTGACATGGGAAATTGGACTGGAAGAATACTGAAAGGAGAGGAATGGTGGAAAAATACATGGAATTGTGTATGCAAGGGAGGTATGTAAGGACAGGTACAAGTGGAGGCTCTTTTCCCACGGCCACCCCCTTGATGGGAGTTTCCAGAGGGAACAGGTGTCAGAGATATAGATAGATAGATAGACAGATAGATAGATAGACAGATAGATAGGACCAGAATCAGAGCGACATACCTATGTCTAGATTGATTATCCAGGGGAAGGCAAAGTCATTACTGAATGACTTGAGGGGCAATGTAGGTGAATTAAGTCGGGAGGAAGAATTTGTTACAAAAAGGGGGTAGTTTGATAAGTTCAAATGGCATTATGGTTTTCATGACATCCATGTGTCTGGCAAGGTTGCCAGACACATGGATGTCATGGAAGAATACAATGGTATTCAGAGCACCTAAAGATGTTTTAAGAGGAAGAAGGTTACACAACTTAATAATCTTTAATGATGAGACAAGGTTGATTTGATAAAGAATGCCAGCTGGAACATTCATTAGCAAGGATGAAAAGAATGCTCATAGGTTCAAAGCTGCCAAAGATTACCCAATGCTGCCACTGAGAGTGGTTTTAAAATCAAGCCCCTGCTAATGTTTCATTCTGAAAATCCTATGGACATCACCAGTGGATACAAAGAACACTACCCACTGCCAACAGTTCAACATTCCCTAAATCATTATCACTATAATCAATGCAACACAGACTATCACTACAGAAGTCCCTTGCTAACCACTTGGATTATGTTCCTGGAAGACCCCTTGGGTGGCAAAACCATAGTTGGCAACATACAGGGCCTAGAGATAAATACCTCAAGTCCTATAATACACACTCTACAGTTAAGAATGAGCAAGGTATACTTCAAAATGAACATGCTTATGCTGTAAATGGACATAGAAATGATTTAACAAACAGTAAGGTAATAATACGATGACAGTATGTCACCAGTGATACTGTGCCTCTGTAATCCTACAAAGTATCCAACCAGCTATGTTGCACAAAATGCTATCTCAATACTTGCCCTAGCAATACACCATTGCTATGACACTCCTCCTGCCTTTCCTTAGAAATGGTGATCTGCTGGGCTGGGCCACAAGCAGCCTATGGCAATTTGACATATGCCCAGTGCATGGATAAAATTTTGATAGTCCCATGCAAAACTGGATACTCAAAACTTGATGCAGTGGTTGGTACATTGGTATGCATTTGTCTAAATGTGCACATTCAAAACCTTAGTTGGTAAAACCATGGTAGGCAAGGGACCTCTGTAATTAGTCACTAATTAATGGATTGGAGTACAGGTGCACATGCCAGGACTGTACCTTCCTCTGTTGCATTATGTGGGTGACTGTCACCTAGTATTTTTTCTGCTGCTTGTGGCATAAGGCATCTCTGCATACCCATAAAGCATGCCTTCCAATTTAAATTTTTGGTGCATTGACAAAAATGCAGACCTCAGGGTAAATGCTGGCTCCTGTAAAAAATGTAAACCCCGTGGGAATGGTCAGTGAAGGGTAACAGGTTAAAGAGAATAAAATGTTGCACCTCACCTGGTGTTGCAATTGCAGGAGTTGGTGGAGGTGGATGCATCCAAGTGCCATCTTCACGTCTCATATGCCTTCTATCACTAGCAAACTTTTGAAGGAATACAGATGCTGGAACTACTCGAAAGTACCTGAAAAGAAACTTCCATTAATATTGTATTTACAAAATGGAAATTAATTCTATCTGCATAGTTCTTTCTTGGTTGGGAGGTATCCCCCTTTTAGAATTGGACTTGTTAGCTCAGAGCATATCTATGGTTCATCATTTCAGTAATAACACCTTAATGCCTTGAGAGAAATATCTAAGTCAGCTAGGTGGAATCATATAGGGATGTTCATGCTTCAAGTTATAGGCTCCAATTTCAAGGCCCAGCACCAAGCCATGCCATGCCATTGAGAGCACATTTGCTTAAATTTTCAAGGAAGGAAACTGAGCGGTGTCTAGCTGGATTCTGAGGACCAGACAAGTGATCCTGGATCATATGACAGTGATCATTTTGCCTTTGAATCATGTGTAGAGTGATTTTAAGTACAACTGGCTCTAGGTGTGTTATTACATCATATCATGCCTCACTTACTCATGTGGCAGTGACACACTGCTTGTGGAACTGGGGAGCTCATTGTTAGAGTGGTTTCATAATACTTGCTTTGGTCTATAGATATACAAAGCAATAAGCCTCAATGGAAATAATACATATTTGGAGTTTCTCTACCGGTCAAATATCTCACTAAAAAATACAAGCATCTGAAGAAAGAGTGTGAGAGGAAGGGGTAAGGGGAGAGAGAGGCTGTTAGACACTTTAACTGAACTGTTGGAACTGCTAATACAATTTTGCATCATTATTTGCACTAAACGTATTGAGATGAATCATCAACAACAACAACTGGTATTGCGAGCAAAATTGTTGCATTGAGATAACCATAACATTGCAGCCATAGCAAGAGAGCTAGGAATATAAAAACCTGCTACAGTGCAGCGATGGTGTAAAAGAGATTAGGCAGACAAACGAATGAAAATGTCTTCTCATACCAAGAAGATTACCATTCTCCAAAAACTGAGCCCTTCATTTGTGAACTGGTGGGCAAACTGGAGCCTAGGATTAAGATGGTGGTCTTCTAACTTTACCTACCTCACCTTCAGAGCTGGTATCCTCTAATATATCCCTGCCTTGTGAAGCCACCTATTTACAGTTGCCAGAGAAATGTCTAGATGGAGAGATGCTCTGATAGTGAATGAATTTGTCAGTGTAGTTCAAGTTGCCTCATCCAAGATTATTTGACCAGCCGCAGGTTGGTCTTTCTTAGTTCGCCACATATAGCTTGATCTAGATTTCTATTTTCCTCCCACCTTTTATGCAAACATAACACTGCAGGTTTCCATTTTCCTAGTTCTTTTGCTACGGCTGCAATCAAATGCGCACTCTCTCTCAAGGTAATAATTCTATCCATACTGCCAGTTCGTTTTGCTGATGATTCATTTGCTGAGGGGTGGTGCAAGTAAGGTTGTGATGGAATTTCAAGAACAGCTTGGTTGAAATGCTGACCAACCTATCCCTCTCTTCCCTTCCCTCTTCCTCTTACAGTCTTTCTTCAATGGCCTGTTTTTTAAATGAACTATTTGATCATTACAGAAACTCCAACATATGTATTATTTCCACTGAGAGACTGAAACAATTATTAGGAAACAATTCTAACAATCAGGTCCCTACTTACATGAGTAATGTGATGTTGCCACATGAGCAAGTTGGACATAAAAACATACCAGCACATGAAGTTCCTCAGCATCAAAAGTTGACCAAAAAATGGAGGCAGTATTGCCTGCACCCAACTGGCTTGACAACATTGTGTCTGACTGGTAATTTCATAGACTTTTAAAGTTTACTGTTATGAAAATTTTCAATGAGGGACAATGATCAATATAAGAAAAAGTTTATCATATAAGACTAAAATAATAATAATCAGGCATTAATTTTTCAGTGTAGGTAAAATAAAAGATAACACAAGCAGAGGCAACTCATGTGAAATGGCCATTCTCTCAAAAGTTTAGGAGGACTGTGCTGAAACATCTGCAAAACTTATAAACATCATTATAGTTAAGCTAATGCATGGAAAATACTTCTGAACTGATTTCAGTAGGATGTCAAAGGGTTTATCTCTACCTCTCCCAAACATCATGTTTGTAGCATTCATAGCAAAGTAGATGCAGAATCTAATCTAGAAACACATACTTACATACATATCTATGAAACCTGACAACTTCTGAACAAAACATTTGATGAATTAATTTTTTTGGCTTTGCAATCATAAAAAAATATCTGCCAGATTTTGCTTTCACAACATGAGAAAAGTCCAACAGAGTAAGCTGCTTTACATGAAAATTATATAATAGCTGGTAACATATATTCTTCAGCCTATATTCTAAGTGATTCTGATTGACCTTTAATGCCTGAGCATGTAATTTACCATGCCAGAGGCACATGAGGAAGATTTCTGAAAGACAGAAACAGCATATGATACAAGTAAAATGAAAAAAGTTGATTAAGCCATTTCTTTATACTTCTCTTTTTAAGGTTCAGCACAACTAATCTGTCTCCTGTGATGGTAATGGGAAGTACCAGATGCAAAAGCAAACAGGGAGGTATAAAGAAATTTATGTGATGAGTGAGGTAGGTTCTTGGCAAATACCTATTTTGAACAATCGCTAATTCACACATACATATTGACAGAAAAAAAGAAGGAAATGAGCAAAAGGCACTGATCAATGGGTTACGTGGTAAAAGATAAAATATGAAGAAGGAAATGGATATGAAGGTAGTAAGAGAAATAGTGTTGCAGTCACACAGTAATATGGTAACAGAAAAGGTGAGGATTCAGACAAAGAAGCTACATAATTATTGTGGAATAAAAAAATATGGAGATGAGAGCTATGGTTTTGGTGCATTACATATGACAGCTAGAGAATGGACGTGAGCAGATGTGGCTCTCTTTTATCTGTTCCTGGCGCAACAACTCTAACATGGGAAACGGCAATCATGAATAAAAAAAAATGTATGAGTTAGGAATGAGGCTGAAGTACCATAAATATGTAGCGGAGAAAATAGATGAGGCTTGGGACGGCTAAGGATAATATTGAGGATAAGAGATGTTTCTTTAAGTGGAGTATGGTGAAGGCAGTTAATGATGTGTGTGGCAAGAATATGAAAGGGGAGGAAGGAAAAGTGGCTTTGTATCATGGAATGAAGAGATAACAAAGGTTGTACAGAACTACAGGTAGGCACATGGGAAATCCCTGAAGAACTTTCCAAGAGATGCTATGAAGAGGATGAAAGCACAATAAGAGGGTGAAGAGGAAGAGAAGAGCAGGAAAGAATTAAGCAGATGAAAACTTAGGAAGAAAATTATGTAAAAAGTCTAGGGAGAACAAAATAAGCAAACAAAAAAGTACTGGAAGTGTGAAAAGAAAGGAGAGGGAAAGAGTGGTCAAAGGGAAAGAATAAGAGACACATGAGGATTCCACTTAAATAGATCAGATGGTAACAAGGAAGCAGTATCTTGTACGTAGGTGGAAGTTTTCATGCTTGAAATAAAAGCAGTTATAATTAGGTTAAAGATGGGAAAAGCTACTGGAGTAAATAAGATAACAGCAGAAAGTGGAGGTGATATAGTACCAGAGTGGATGTGCAAAATATATGTCTGGGGAAAAGTGGGTGGATTGTAAGTGACTGGACATGAGTGATGATAATACTTTTCTACCAGGTCCAATGAGAGAGAGAGAGAGAGAGAGAGAGAGAGAGAGAGAGAGTGTGTATGCATGAGTGTCCATGCATGCGTGCGTGTGGGTATGGGTATGGGTGTGGGTGGGCGGGTGGATGGTGGTGGTGGTCCATCAAGGGACCAGGAATTGTGCTCCTCTTTTTGTTAAATCCTAATTAATCCTATTTGAAATGTAATAAAAAACCTTCATCACTTTGTACCCATTACACAATACACTGCATGGATTTTACGCAGTTTATAAGATCGTTACTTTCCTAATTTTATATCAAATCTTTATTAAAATCTTAGAAAAACTTATAAAGGTGAGAAAAACAGCCTCAAATTTTCCTAACACATTATACTGTACACCAAATAAAAAGGGTATCGTTCAATCACAATCGATGCATACCTGTAGTGCTCTGGGCGCAGGATGTGATCTGTGCGAAGAGTTTCTGTGACATACTTGTGAAAGTATGTTGGGAATGGTAGGTCTGAGTCTAGATCAAACACCAGGCACCGGTCATCAGGTTCATACATGAAAATTACGTGGTAGTCCTGAAAAGTTGTAACATTATGTAACCAACCTAATTCATTATGAATACTTCTAACACTCACACTGAAATCTTTATCCACAGCAGGGAACATCACCCAGGGGTAATGGACAAAATATATTCCACTATTAACAAATATCACAGTTACATTACAATGTTTTGAAGTTTAAAATCATGTTGCAATATATA
>JAYMFT010213286.1:0-11476 GCA_038088735.1 Panulirus argus
ATGTACTGTGCATATATGTGCATGTATGTATATATGTGTGTATGTGGGGAAATGGGTCTTTCTTCGTCTGTTTCCTGAGGCTACCTTGCTGACACGGGAAACAGCGATCAAGTAAATAATAATAATAAAACAATTGTTGTCAGTTTCACTATACATAGTACAATACAATATATGAGCTCTGGTGTTCTTGGATCATGGTGTAGCTCATAAGATATGATAAACTATGACATGATAAATGTATGAATAATTTGACAATGTACAGTTTTAAGTTTTCAGGATAATCTGGAATAAGCAAATGTCCAAGATCAATCATGATTCATCTGAAGATTCATCTGAAACAGAAGGCTGTGCACAAATTATCATCTTATGCCTTGGAAGAGAAGTGATGAGGCTATGTACTGTACTTACTAGCATTTGATCGAGCAAGTATGAATATGTACACGTGTTTATGCATGTGTATGTATATGTATGTATATATGTATATGATGGTATGTATAAGTATGTACTATTCATATATGTGCATGTCTCTCATATGTAGTCCTTTCAGCACAAGTTGGAAAATGCTTAGCAGATTCATTTCACTAAAAACCCCTCTGCAGTACTGTCTAAAGGTGAGATGAAACTTCACAAGAAAAATTGGTATATACTGTTTATAACTAGCTCCATAGAGTGAAACCTTCACATAACAATATTGTTTCAATACTAGCACCATCATAAAATAACGATTTATGATTGAAACATAAAGAAAATTTGTAACAGAACTGATATACCTAACCTGAATGCCATTCAAGTAGCTAATAAGAGTTTATAATACTAAACAAGAACTTGACTTCTTTCACAAATTTCCATAATATTAGTCTACTACTTCATTCAGAATTTGAAGATTAATAGGAAAACTGACAGTTTGTATGCACACAGTTATCTCTTCACAAACCATGTACACTGAATACTGTGAACCTTTTTCCACAGTAAGTCCATGTTTATATAAAGAAATGGAAATAATGATGTTACTAATCTATGCCTGTATGTGGTTACCCTAAAAGTGAAGTTCCTATCAGTGTGATTGTATCATTGACAATGAACAAAAAGGACTGCAATCTTGTATTAGAACTTCTCACTCAAAAGGAATCATTTCCCTGCTCCTGCTAGAAGTGAGCCCTGTAACTGCAAGAACCCCCAACTATGGCCATGGGGTTGTATAACTAAAACCACTTGTGCATGGACTGCATTAATAAACATATCAAGAGCAAATCCATGGATTATATAAAATGCTGAAGAAGTGCTACATTTGAGCACTATTGGTAAATGTCTGATTTTTCACTGTTTAAATTCTTATATTGTAAAGCATAATGCAAGGTATACAGTAAAGTATGGTGTAACAACTATGAAAAAGAACTTACAGAATTTTATTTCTCATAACACTGGACTACACACAATGCACATGAATATCTTTTTCTTTTAACCTGTCATGCAAACATTATCTCTTCAATGGTTGATAACTAAATATGCATCTTACAAATTTCACCTCTTCATTGGCTGATGATACTATATGCATCAATGGAAAGGAGTTTGTGTGAAGGTATGCTCCTCACACTGTATAAAGCCAGCCACTTTTGGAAGGTATCTTCCCATTCAACCAGGCTGAGCAGAGGAGTGTGCAAGCATGCAGCATGCTGTAATACCAAGATATCATAGCTGCTGTCAGATTCAGGATGACACAATATGCATCACTTGGTGGGGAAATGGTTAAAAGACTGGTAAAAAAAAAAAAAAAAATAATCCTAGCAACAACTTTACATGTCTCAGTACTCAGTAACAAACTATCATGCCACTACAAAATAATATTCTAATTAAAAAAAGCCTGAACAACATTTGTACATGTTGCTAATGCTAGATCAGTAAGCGAAGTTGAAACCTAAAATGAACTAGTTCATAAATAAGAGACAATATTCCATCTCTTATTTACAAATATTGAGGGGCTAGATGTTATTACGATGATATAAAGGCATAACTATCAAAAGAGTAAGTTCAACTGCTGGTAACAACTTCAGGTATATAGGAAGTGTTCAATACATATCATGTTCCAAAAAATATTATTACAAAAGAGTAATTTCGACTGCTGGTAACACCTTCATGTATACAGGAAGTGTTTACTATGTCAGATGTCCCAAAAATTTATTACCTAGCAAAATACTTTAACTATCAATAAGGAAGGATCCTGGTTACACCTATTCTTGAATCCACAATGACTTAATACTCAATGATGCCTTTACATCCAAGAAATTACTATTACAGAATTACAGTACTTATTTACAAAAATTACTTTTCCGTAGCAACATGCAAAATTTGAATGTAACGATTACCACTGATGACAAAATATGTTTTTAAATTATCAAAACTGATATGATGTTCTCTTTAAAACTCTAGGAGAAACATTTTCCTTTAGTATATATCAAAAGTCACAAGAAATCTACCACAAAATGATATCAACTGTTATGTAATGGAGACTGAACGAACAAATGCATGGTGCACTGCCATCGTACTGCTTTTCTTCTATATGTATTAAAGGGAGCTTCGAAGGTTGAGGTAAAAGGCCAATGACACTCTCAGCGTAAGTGGTCTGGTCGCTGATACGTTTGGTTGGCAAGACTTTGGTGTATTGGTGGCTGGAAACACCGTACATGTTCTACAGGCATATTATCAGGATCACTTGTTTTCAAATATTTGTTCAGAACTGCAAATATCTGTGAGTTAAGCACCTGAAACCTTCTAATGCGGTCACACATCCTCTTCAATTGCTGCAACAAAAAAAACAGTTAAGCAACATAAAACTCTCAAAATGTGTGTTATACATGAGAAAATATACTGGTAAGTATTTGAAAAGATTAAGTATGTAATTAGACTGTGTGAAACTTAGAAAGGACACACAAAGAAAGCAAAGTATTGTAATGACAAATGTTTGACCAAACTCCAACACAAGTTAACAAAGTGAATGAACAGAGACCAAATTTAGGATATAAATATGACTGTAAGTAAGGTGTGGGTTGGTTCTGTCATCAAATTCAACCTGATGATCAATGTAATCTGTGATCAAACCAAAGCTGCAAAAAATGTAACATCAAACATAAAGCTAGTAATCAGTGACCAAAGTTCATGACATCATTTCACATGCAAGTACAACAGTTCAGTTCAGGAACATCTTTAAGAATAAGCTAAGAGGTAATGAAACATGTAATCCAACATTATTTAACAAAGCTAAGGATTAGAATGGAAAATCAAGAATCTGCTGAGGTAGATGTACAAATGTGTACTTCGGATTCCACAACTAAACTTCAGCAGTATTGTATATGAGGGTAACAGTTATTAATAAACACATTATAATTATTACAGTAATGTATCTTTACTAATTAATAAACAGCAAATATATAATGTACAATATTGTATCATGCACGACAGTCGTTTGATGAATAGCTTGTTAGTAAGATTCACTGGGTGGGAGGGAGGTGGATGGCATGAGGCAGTGGATATGGTACAGCTTTGCTCCAGCTAAAGCTAATCCATCTCTACATTACTAAAATTATGATTTATGTGGTGATAACAGAGGTGGCGGTGATGATGGAGAAGGTGGTGGTGATGATGAGGCGGTTTGTCGTAAATGGTGAGGAGGTAACGCACCAATCGATTTTCTTGGTAACACTGGTCGCAGCACTGCCTGATGCTACTGAGCAGCTGATGTCAACCCACAAAACTGAGTGTAAGTGTAAATGAGCAATGCTGTATCCCTTCATCATTATATAACATAGCACCTTAAAATATGGAGTGAGAAAGCAGAAAGTCAGGGGTAATTATAGAGATGGAGTAGAAGAGAGTGGTAATATGCATCAAGTGTGTTGTCAAGGGCTCCTCAATAGCAGACATGCAACTCACCACCATCAGTTAACCACTCACAATATAACCTATACTCAATATAGAATTATAAAACACTTAATAATCAACTGTAGTTATAGGTAGTCACTAACAAAGCACTAAAGCAGCAACACATCACAATAGCAGTGGAACGTGATATAAGACAGGAGATGCCACTCACGGGATGAGGGGCCTCGCTATGGCTCCTCACATTTTGGCTGTTTCTTGAAGAAGTCAACTAGGGTTGAATACCTTATTCTGAGTTTTCCCACATGGGGCAATTCTCTGTAGCAGTAAATCACAAACAAGAACACCTCTCTTTGCCTTGCTGTTGCACTCCCAGTCTGGGTTATTCTCAGCAAACTGATCCATGATTTCTGTGATCTTGATGATGCTGTCACTGAGGAATGCTGTGGAGAAGTTTCTCTCTGGTGAGGTGTCTGGTTCTTCTGTATCAGAGTTGTCAGCCTCATTCTGGATGCGTTGCTGTGCCAATTCCTATACTTCGTAATTAGTAAGACTATAACCATGAGACTGTAGTAGCTACTCCACATCATCCACATTGACAATGCCCAGTCCTGCTTTGTTGGCCAGCTTGACAATGTCATCTGTGATCACTGGCACTGCATCAAACCCAAAAAATTTGTTTCTTACATTCCAGCCATGGCTTCTTCCAAACTCCGTCCATGGAATTGTTAGTTGTTTCATCCTAGGCTGCTCTAACATTAACGATGGACTTCATGAAGTGGGAGTTTTTCCAAAATTGTTCACCTTCACCATCAAGTTGTCTGAAGGTGCATCAAAGGTGGTAGGTCTTGAAATTTGATATGACTCTTTGATCTATTGGCTGGATCATGAAAGTTGTATTTGGTGAAAGACAGAATAATTCTACAAGTATGCAGGTCTAATGGGTGTGTAGATTCTCAGGATGGCGAGACATTATCAAGTACCAACAGTGCCTTGGGATCAAGGTTTTCTCTTTCACATTGTTGCACTTCACTGCAGGGCAAAAATGTGACGGACCACAGATGAAAAATATCAATTGTCACCAAGGCCTTCTTTTTGATTTCCAAATCACAGGCTAATGCTTTTTTGAAAATCCTTTCATAGCTCGTGGTGTTTCAAAGTGGTAGATACGAGCATCAGTTTTAGCTTTAAGTCTCCAGAAACATTACCCCCAGCAGTAGCATTAAGTGGTCTTTTGCAACCTTAAACCCAGAAGCATGCTTCTTTCCTCGAGAGATGAAAGTGCAGGATGGCATTCTTTTTGAGAAAAGGCCCATTTCATTAATGATGATGACAAGCAGGGGAGTAGTCACACTCGATGATAGCTTTGAGGGTGGTGGAAAATTTATGGGCAACTTCCATGTCCCCACTGGTGTGATATGAGTGGAGTGTCTTTAATGGGCATGAGGAATGATAAATGAGGGTCTTGTGATTAACTGTGTTAACGAAAGAGTGCCAGTTTTCAGTTTGCCTTTCAGTGGTTAAGTTAGTGATGATGTTATTTCTAGTGGTTACTTTTTGAGATGGTTTCTTTGCTTTATGAGGTGTGTAACTTCAAGGGAGAATTATGGGTTACATTTCTTTCAGTGCCTTTCAGTTATGTGCATTTTTTTCTGGCTTGGATGGAGATGCTGACATAGTGCGAGACTGCATAATCTAGGGATGAGAAATCATCAACAATGAAGTTCTGAAGCTTTGTTTTATGTGTTATGTGAAGGCTGGACACACTGCTGTCTTGTACTTTGTGTAAGGTTTTTTGGTGGTTGTGGTGACTGGGTGGGCTAAATGGAATGTTGTCAGGATGGGCAAGTAATCTGAAGATAGCTTGTGTAGGATGCTCCAGTTGGTTATCATGTGTAGTGCTGGTAAGCAGAATGTGATGTCCTCTGAGGTCAGCTGCTGGAGGTGGTGGGCTGGGAGTCTAGCTGGTTGGTTGCATAGGTTGAGGTATTGAGAAGCTGCACTTGGTTAATGAGTAATTCACCTTGAGGATCATGGGTATGAGTGTCAAGCCAAACGGAATGGCAGTCCTTTGAAATCTCCAAAGGGAAAGGTGCTAGGCATGCTGGTGGAGATCTTTAGTTTGGGAATGTAATGGGGAAGGGGTTTTGTGGACACTGATTATGCTGTCTTCCACTTGATGCATTAAAGTAAACGAGTACAAAGCATCCAGTATCTAAAAGTTGTGCCAGTGACATGAAAAAAACATAAAAAACTATTAGTCTTGATGTAAAACTGGATGTATTGATGCGACATGATAATGGATGAAGTCCTATTACTATTAATGCAGCATTTCATTTTGGATAATAATCCATATTGTATGTGAGAAAATACATCCAGAAATATTCCCAGGCACTTATCCCCATTCTATAACATTAAGTCTAATGTAAAATTGGCTTCATTTGGTTTCACTTTGAGTAACACTTTTCAAGAATGCATTTAATATGCTCAATGACAAGACTACATGCAAAGAGCAGTACAGCCCACCCCACACACAGTTAGGTAAGGTTTTCATAGATTCAGCTGATTTCTAAGATTTCCCCTTACTTTTACAGTTACTTACATTTCTGCAGATCATCATAATCCATCCCTTTATCAGTTAGGTAAGGTTTCCAAAAATTCTTTTTGTTTTTGGAAGTGTTTCACTTACTTTTACAATACAATACATCTTATCAGATCAGCAGAGCCTTTCCCACGATCAGTTTATGTATGTTTTTCATGAGGGTCAAATTTTTGGTCAGGAATGTGACCCACCATAACAAGGTTTTTGACGACACATAATGACTGGTTTCCTGGAATGTAACCCTTTCATTATATGAGTGCCTTTGGTATATCATCAGTACAGTAACCAGGGCAAAAGGACATTCTGGAAACACAGATGGCTAATATTACCTCTCATTCCTCCTTGCAATGACTTAAGGAATGAAAAGTGATAAAAAAATGTACAAAATTCACCATGAATACACAGAAATACTTTAAATGATACTGTGTAATAAGGGTGCACATGTATGAAAGTGAAAGAAACTTGAAATATCAAACTGGTCACCTTCATATCATTATCAACTAAATGGATCCAGGATGAAGATGATTGTCACAATCAGGGTAGATTATAGGGGATAATTCTTGCATACCAACAACCTTCATCATTTATGTCAACTTCAGTCTGAAAGCAGAGCCTCTTCCCAGCAATATTAGATGAATACGGACAACTGCAGTGAAACTGTCCAAGGATCTGAAGCCACTTCATTAAAACTCTTAATCAAGAGTAATATTATGATGCCAAGGGACAAAATACAAGACACGCTGAAGATTTATGGAAAATATTGCACACAACATCTTAGCATCATCTGATGACAAATCTGTTCTTAAAAATTACTGAACAGCCAATGGAAAAACAAATACAAAAAACTACTTACAATTCCTTTGATTGGTTCATCCTTGCCATCTACCTTTTGCACACGAAGGATATGGTAGCAGAAATCAAGAGCCTCAAATCTTCGTTGCTGACCCAGAAGAACAATCATACAGCAACCAGCCCAATTCAGACCCTCACCAAATAATTGTCTGCAAAGAAAAATTTCCTGAAAACGGTCTTGTTTTTCATCATGATTATGTGAAGCAGTAGATTTCTTGCCGCTACATGACCTAGATGTTGAACTAGACATGATCATGCCAAAATAGCTTTAAAGAGGAAGAAAAAATCATAAGATAAAAACCAGTAATGCAGCACACAAGAGCTGTACCATCCCCATTTCAGGAAACAGGCTGCTCATTATATGACAAAATATATTTTCAAGAATTTTTCAGAACAAGTGACATGGTGGAAAGTCTACTGTATTTCTTCTTGGTGCAAAAACATGGTTGTCCCTTGTCTAAGTTGTTTGTGTGAACTGAACCTTCTGAAATAATTGATGATTTACTAAATCAGAGTTATACAGAATCTCTCATGAGGTAATATAGTTTTCACATTTAACCAACATAAAATTCCTCCCTTTATAAAACTTGAAAGCTGAAAGAACGATTTTAAACTGCGTGAAAAAATCAAGAAATAAGGAGCACAAAAACTGGCAAGACAATAATTCATTAAAACCAGTGAACTCAAGCTTTTTATGAATAGTTGCTGCAACTTAAAAAATGTGACAGCTATTTAACTATAGAGATATCTACAAACTCTAATACATGCATTGGTGAAATTACAAATACTACATGAAGAGACAATTCATCAAATGCATCTGAAAAAAAAAATTACCAACAATAACTAACAACAGCTAACATATCTTTCTTTTCTTTCATACCTGATCGCCATTTCCTTCATCAGCAATGTAGCCCTAAGAACAGACAAAGATGGGCCACATCTGCTCACAATTATTCTCTAGCTGTCAAGTGTAATGCACCAAAACCACTGCTCCCTATCCACAACCAGGTCCTACTCCCTCCACCTCTGACACATATATCCTTTCTGTTAACCTTTCCTTACTCATTCTTTCTATATGTCCAAACCTTTTAATGCAAATCTTTTCAGCTCTCTAAACCACACTCTTTCTATTACTACAGATCTCTCTTACTCTTTCATTACTTACCTTATCAAACCACCTCACATCACATACTGTCCTCAAATATTTCTTTCCACACATTCTTCAATGCTCCCAGAACCTTTGCCCCCTCACTCACTCACCCATCCTATGACCTTCTTCTGCTTCCATGGGTCCATTTGCTGCCATGTCCACTCTCAGGTATCTAAATCAACTTCATTTCCCCCTATTTTCTCAATTCAGATTCACACCCCAATCAAACTGTCCCTCAACTCTGGTAAACCTAAAAATCTTGCTTTCATTCAAATTTACTATCAACTTCCTCCTTTCACAAACCCTTCCAAACACAGCCACCAACTTCTGCAAGTTTCACACTCAAATCTGCCACCAGCACTGTATCATCAGCAAAAACAACAAATGACTCACTTCCCAGGCCATTTCATCCCCTACAGACTGCATACTTGTCCTTCTCTTCAAGACTCTCGTATTTACCTACTTCACCACCCCATCCATAAACAAGTTCAACACCCATGGTGACATCACTCATCCCTGCCACACACCAACCTTTTCTTGGAGCCATTCTCTCTCTTCTCTTCCTAATTGTACACATGCCTTACACCCGTGATAAAACCTCTCACTGCTTCTAGCAGCTTCCCTCGTTTCCCTCCCACACTATATATTCTCAAGACCTTCTGCAAGGCTAACTGGTATCCATAAATCTATGACCTCTAAAATAAAAGATATGAAAAGTAATACTACATACATATTTTTTAAGAGATAGCCAACACTAATCTTCATTAACCTGTCAGTCTTCACAAAAGTAAACAATTATTAAGAAAAGATTAAAGACATGGAGAGGTATATCAGTCATAGCTCTACTTATCCCTGGGGAAGGGAAGAAATAATTCTACCTACATATTCCTTGCGTGTCGTAAAAGGTGACTAAAGGGGGCGGGAGCAGGAGACCAGAACCCCCCCCCTCTTGTATTTTCAATTTCAAAAAGACACAACAAAAGAGCCAATAAGGAAGTGCTCATGCTCATGAAAGACTCAGGCTGGAGCCTCTAAAAGGGTGTAGATGTAATCAAGATGAGAAGAGAGAAGAGATAGGAAGTATGATTCAGGAAAGAATTCTGAATGTTCTGGCCCTGAGTGAAACAAAAGTCAAGAGTAAAAGGGAAATGTCTTAGGAGCAAAGTCAGAAGTTGGTGAAAGGAAGTTGGTGAAAGGACAAGAGCTAAGGAAGGAGTAACACTACTACTGAAACAGGAGATGTGGGAGTGTGTGAAAGATTGCAAGGAAGTACATTCTAGCCTGACACTGGTAAAAATGAAAGTGGATGACAATAAACAAGTGATTATTGGTGCTTACACACCTAAGCCATGAGAAGAAAGATCATAAGAGACAAGTGTTTTGGGAGCAGATGAGTGTGTGTGTCAGCTGTATTGATGTAAAAGACCATGTATTAGTGATGGGTGATTTGAATGAAAAGCTGAGTAATGTGGCAGTTAAGGGTATAATTGGGGGGTATGAGGTACTCAGTATTATGAATGGAAAAGGTGAACAGCTTTTGTGGCTGTATGCTGAAAAATGACTGGTGACTGGGAATACCTGGTTTAAAAAGAGGGACATACAAATATATACATATGTGAGTAAAGGGATGGTCAGCTAGCATTACTGGATTACACATTAATTGATAACCATGTTAAAGGGAGACTTTTGGATGTAAATGTGCAGAGAGGGGTAGCTGGTGGGATGCCTAATCAATATCTTGAGGTGGTTAGGGTGAAGATTTGTAGGGTTTTCAGAAAAGAGGAAACAATGTCAGTGAGAAGAGAGTGGGAAGAGTAAGGGAGCTTAGAAGACAAACTTATTTGAAGAGATACCAGGAAAGATTTGAGTGTAAAAATGTAAAAGGTGAGAATAAATAAAGCAAGGGGAGTGGGTGAGGAAGAGAAGTTATTTAAGGAAGCAGTGCTGGCATGTGCAAGAGATGCATGTAGCATGTGAAAAGTGGGAGGAAGGCAGCTTAGAAGGGGTAGCAAGTGGTGGCATGATGAAGTAAAGATGCTGGCAACAAAGAAAAGAGAGGTGTATGGGTCTTTATTTACAAGTAATGTAAATGAATAGGAAACATATAAGAGAATAAGGCAGGAGGTCAAGAGGAAGGTGCAGGGGTTAAAAAAGAGGGCAAATGAGAATCAGGGTTAGCAAGTATACATAAACTTTAGGGACAATAAGATGTTTTGAAAGGAGGCTAACAATGTGCAAAAACCAAGAGAACAAACTGGAACATCAGTGAAGGGGGCAAAAGGGGAAATGGTTGCAAGTAATGCTGAAGTGAGGGGGAGATGAAGTGATTTTTCTGAAGGACTGTTGACTGTTAGATGATAGGGTGGCAGATATAGGGTGCTTGGATCAGGGTGGTATGTGAAATTAGAGTCATGGAAAGTGGTTTGGTGAAGAGATAAGATTGTGAAAGGCTTATGTAAGTTGAAATGTGTCATGACAGCTGGAGTGGATGGTATTGCAGTTGAATTTATTAAAAAAGGAGGTGACTGTGTTGTTGATTGGTTGGTAAGGATTTTTAATGTATGAATGAATCATGGTGAGGTGCCTGAGTATTGGAGGAATGCATGTATAGTGCTACTGTATAAAGAAAAGGAGGATAAAGGTGAGTGTTCAAACTAAAGAGGTATATGTCTGTTGAGTGTACCAGGTAAGTTGTATGGTAGGGTACTGATTGAGAGGGTGAAGGCATGTACAGAACATCAGATTGGGGAGTAGTGTGGTTTCAGAAGTGGTAGAGGATGTGTGGCTCAGGTGTCTGTTTTAAAGAATGTGTATGAGATATATCTAAAGAAGCAGATGGATATATATGTGGCATTTATAAATCTGGAGAAGTCATATGATGGGGTTGATAGAGATGCCTTATGGAATCCATTTCGTGACCGTCGCCATTTTGTGACGGCCGCCATTTCGTGACGGCCGCCATTTCGTGACGACCGCCATTTCGTGACGTCGGATCTCGT
>JAYMFT010213297.1:0-11476 GCA_038088735.1 Panulirus argus
GAGAGCAAAAATGGGTATGTTTGAAGGAATAGTAGTTCCAACAATATTATATGGTTGCGAGACATGGGCTATAGATAAGGTTGTACAGAGGAGGGTGGATGTGTTGGAAATGAAGGACAATATGTGGTGTGAGGTGGTTTGGTCGAGTAAGTAATGTAAGAGTAGGAGATGTGTGTGTTAATAAAAAGAGTGTGGTTGAGAGACCAGAAAAGGGTGTGTTGACATGGTTTGGACATATGGAACGAATGAATGAGGAACGGTTGACGATGAGGATATATGTTTCAGAGTTGGAGGGAACAAGAAGAACCGGGAGACCAAATTGGAGGTGGAAGGATGGAGTGAAGAAGATTTTGAGCGATCGGAGCTTGATCATGCATGGTGGTGAAAGGCGTGCACGGAACAGAGTGAATTGGAACGATGTAGTATGATGGGGTTGATGTGCCGTCAATGGACTGAACCAGGGCATGTGAAACGTGTGTGGTAAACCATGAAAAGGTCTGTGGGGCCTGGATGCGGATAGGGAGCTGTGGTCTCGGTGTATTACACATGACAGCTAGAGAATGGATGTGAGCGGATGTGGCCCTTCTCGTATGTTTACTGGCGCTAACTTGCTGACGCAGGGGGTGGCGATGCTGTTTCCTGCGGGGCAGAGTGGCGCAGGATATGTATATATATTTTTATCTTTTCATGTTGAAGGCTTCAGTCACGGGCACAAGGCCACATCAAGGTCGGGCCCTAACTGAAATATAGAGAGAATGATCTATCTCTGTGGTCGTTGATGGATCAGCCTCCCCCACTCTTCTCCATTAACAGTGGTGTCCTTCAAGGTTCTATCCTGTCCCCTACACTTTTCTCCTTTTCTCAACAATTTCCTCTCCTCCACAAATAATTCAGTGCACTCATACGCTGACGACTCAACGCTGCATTCATCCGGATCCTTCAGTTCAGCTCCCTCTTCTTTCACTCGATCTGCATCTCGTCTCGACACAGCTTTCTCATTATACTCAGACTTGGACAGGATATCTCAGTGGGGTACACAAAATCATGTTAAGTTTAATGCTTCCAAGACCCAATTTCTACCCATATCTCTATCAAAAACTCCTCACAACTCTCGTCTCTCCTTCGACGGTTCTGTAATTCCACCTTTTGACTCAGTGAACATACTTGGCGTACTGTAACATCCACTCATTTTTAGAAGCCGCACATTACAGGAGTACCTAAGTCTGCCTCTAAGAAACTGGGTGTCCTATTTAGATGTCGAAACTTCTTCAGTACTGAACAGTTGCTCCGTTTATACAAGGGATTGATTCGTCCTTGTATGGAGTACTGTTCTCACATTTGGGGTGGTTCTAGTTCTATTTCCTTACTTGATAGAGTTTAGTCGAAAGCGGTCCGACTTGTAAACTGTCCCAGGCGAACTTCCAAACTTGATCCCCTTGCCCTACGCTGCAATGTTGGGTCACTTTCCCTCTTCTATTTGTATTACTTTGGTTTTTGCTCCCTAGAGTTGGCTACTTGTATGCTCCCACCACTAGCTAGACCACATGATTATTGTGTGGCAATCGGCAACTCAAGAGTGGGCCGTTTTGAAAACCGCTTCTTTCCCTACACATCGAAGCTTTGGAACTCTCTACCTTCTCATGTCTTTCTCAATACCTATGACCTGGCACATTCAATAGACAGGTTTTTCACTTTCCAAAAAATTCGTAAATACCTTCCTTTCTCTTTTTTTCCGTTTCACAATTCTCTATATTTCAATTAAGGCCCGTACTCGATGTAGACTCTTGTCTGGGACTGAAGCATTCAATAAGGAAAAAAAAATATGTTGCAGGGCAAGGTGTGACTCCCGATAAAGGCTACCAAGCAACCCGCATGCGCCACACAGCCCCCCGTTCTCACGGTGCTTGCAAAGTGTAACTAGACTGTGCTAATGGTTTCAAGAATGGATCAGAAAGTCCAAACGGTTCACAGAATGGGTCAGAATGCCATTATAGTGTCTGGAATGGTTTACAATGCCCTAGCATTTTCTAGAATGGATAGGAATGCCTTCACGGATTTTAGAATGAATAGGAATGCCCTTGCGGTTTCTAGAATAGACAAGGATGCCTTCGCTGTCTCTATAATAGACGAAAATGCCCTCGAGATCTCTAGAATGGATAAGTATGCCCTTGCGGTTTCTAGACTGTCTTCAGTACGAGGATATGCCCAGTTCTCCTAAAGTGTGGACTGGTCCAGTGTTACCAGGGGCACCAGCATTTCCTGGTACATCTCTGTAATCATCTATTTGTACTGTACGGGGGGGGGGGGGTGTCTACACTCGTGGGACCTATCTCTACTTTTATACAACCCGTTTGGACATTTGCATACCGCTAGCAATAACAGTATCATTGCTGGCCGTGTTCCACTTCTGTGGCACAACACAAAGCCAAACACTTCTTTACATCCACCACGTTTCTCGTTGTGGCCTCTGGGAAGCTGGCACTGGGTCTTCTGCTGCCCGTGAAGTGTTCACAGTCGACCATCTAGAGTACTTGTAACCTCCTTCCTCCCAGTGTATCCCATCTCTCTTGATTGTACAATCTCTGTTGCCATCCCCTGGACCTTCTCTATAATTTTTTTAATACATCTTTAGATTCAGTGACCAATCTTGAAAAGCATATTCTATATTTTTTGGCTTTATGTGTATTTGCTGAGCATTTCCTACCCGAGCGTTGAAGCGCAGGTCTGATCCAGCACAGATCGACTTCCCATGTCTCTCTTACGCACAAACTAATCCCAATCACTACCTGCTACAATCCACTGGTTCCCAACCTTTCTCAACCCAGCGCCCACTATCATGAAACAAGGTCGGCTGATGATTCCCTCCGCTCTACCACCAATACAAATTCAAGTCAGTTTCCCATCAAGAATGGCTTGATTCGTCTAATTTCACTCGTAGTTATGTTTACAAATTCGTGGGTAAACACTGTAACTCAAATGAGGGGAAGTACTTCTATGTCAAGGGGATCGTTAACATGTGGACTGACTTACCAGCTGGGGTGGTTGAAAGCAGTACCACAGATACGTTTAAGAATAGACCTGAAGAATATATTGCTTTGTGTCCACGACTGACATTATACTTGCGTCTCCTTGGTCACGTGAAAAAGTCCGCTGGATTTTACGCCTTGAGCCATCTGTATGTCTTTCTAGCGTTGCCACATTAATCTGGGATTTCCAGACATCCACTACTATCACAAAGAACCTCGAATAGACCGACCCAGTGGTTTGTTGATTTCCCTTATAGTCACACACAAAGGCATATGTACTACCAGTCCACAAACAACGATCCCTAAACTTTACGAATTAGTTCGGATCCTTCTTTGTGTACTGGTCTTACATGTGCTATAATATAAATACATCTTTAAACATTCAGATACGTTTGTGGCGTAATTCATTTTGAAACAAAATTTTAATATGGGGCAACCGGAGCACCTGAGGCTACCAAGCTGTCAGTCAAATGCTGCACTGAGGTTACTGGATGGGAAGCTGATACAAAAATGTTTTGCTGTTCTAACTATCTTTAAATGAAGCACAATGAAAATTCATGAGCGTTTCCCTGGCGTTCGCCCCACCACTTAGTTTCGAAAACGCCCTATGCGGGCCCATTGTGTTGGATGATATTCGCATTTAGGCCTTCTTTCGCTGTGTCCTATTCTCATTACTTTACATTTAATTTGGAGATTGTTAGGTCCCCTTGTAAGCTGATGCGGTCCCCCTCTCTCATTACTTCCTTCGTGACCTTTGCCTCATCCGCAAACATACTCAGGTATTAGTCCAGTCATTCTGGCAAGTCATTTACTTATATCAAAAAAAGAGCAGTGGTTCCAAGAACGGACTTTGCAGGACTCCATACTTGACACCGACATTTCAAGGGGATTCCTTTGACAATTGTTCTTTATTCACTTCCACTAAAGTAATCTTTTTTCCATCACAGGAGTCTCCTCCTTACCCTTGCCAGACGATCCATCGTCTTCACTGACTTTTATTGAAGCGCAATTTCTCCTTCTCTAAAGATAGACACGACATTTGACCCCTTCTGTTCCCTTAGAACCATATTCTCATCAAATGAGACTAAATATTTCAAGCAGTCTGTTAAATTTATTTGCTCACTTCCTCAGAACACAGTATTCATCAGAACCTCGAGCAGCCTTGTACGGATCAAATTCCTTTGGTAGTCTACTTTAGCCTTTTCTAGTTATTTCAGTATTTACCCCACACCATCTCGCTGGCGTTGAGGCTACATTGTGAAAAAGCCTTTAAACTTGTCATCTGCTTCCTGCCGCAGTTATACATTATCCCCCTCTATCCCTTCACGTGATAAGCTGCTCTTTACCCAAGAGCATTATGAATCTATAGTAAAGCTTTGGATTACCCGCTGTCTTGTCCACAGTATTCTTTTCAACATCTCTCTGATCCTACTTCATTATCATGCTGTGTTCAGTCTTTGTTCTGTACACCTCTCAAATGCTGGTTGGATATAGTGCCACCTGTATCTTGTCTACACTACATCCTTAAGATTTTACGCTTTTCGACACCTTTTATTGAGCCATATAATTATGAACATAAGAAGTAAGGACACTGCTAGAGGCTCATGCTAGGCAGGTCCTGAGTCTGTCACTCTCTTTATTAACCTTCCATATTTATTTGCAGCTATAGGTATCCACGTTCCCACTCCTTCATTGTAGGTTTCACAGAGCCTTCCAAGACAGTAATGAATAGTAAGGCTACAGAACTCCATTTCTGAATTCATGGTCTCTGTGGTTAGCATGAGTACGTATGTTCTCTCAAGATGATTTCCTCTCTCGTTCTTGCACTTCATTAACCACACAACGGAACTCAAGCAATGTATGATCGCTTTTGCCTATCTGTGTATAACATCCTATATGATCGGTTTCCATGTTAAATTGTGTAAAGATAAGATCTAGTTACGGCTCTAGTGTGTTCAGTGGCATCCTGATACAGGAGATGGTCCTGCATACACTTTAAGAACTTGTGTCTCTATGATTAACTGACTACAAGAGAATCTAAATTCTCACAGTCTCTAACAGAAATTCCCTATTACTGGAACCTGACCTGGCTATCTCTGAGGGATGCGTGTCGTGCTGGTTCCTTCATCATACTCATCGTTCAGAGTTATCATTGAAAATTTATTTATATTCATTAGAATGTCACCGAAAACTTGTTTATATTCATTAAAATATCACTAACATTTCTTTTATATTCTTTAGAATATCATTGAATTTTTTTTTTACATTAATCAGTATGTAATTGAAAATTTGTCACCATTCATTAGAATATCACTGAAATTTATTGATATTAATCAGAATATCACTAAACTGTGTTTATATTCATTCCTCAACTGTAATAGGTCAGTTTACAAGGCTTTGTTAAACTCCCTTTCCCTTTTATTGCGTCCTCGCCCATAAAGTGTACACAGACCAAGCGTTGCTGGGATAATGTGGATGGCGGGCACACAGTAGCGGGCAGGTGAACGCAAACATACAGCGTACAGTGCGTACGACAGGAGGAGGGAAGGTGGTGGTTTGGCGTTTTTCTTTTTTTTTTCTAATTTCTCTTTTCATGGCAGCACTGCAGCTAGTGAAGGGCATGGCAACAGTGGTAACAGTGCTTTACGAGGGAAGTACTGAGGTGATGTAGTTCCTGGCGCTGCTGCTGCTGCTAGAAGTAGATATGGTAAGGCGTGGTCAGGTGAGGTGAAATGAAACAGGACTGACGAAGGAGGAACCTCAGGGCGCTGGGGCAATAAAGGCGAGGCAGGAGTCCCGTAGGCGAGGTGGGACGTTACCTGGTCTCACAGAGCTTTTGTAGGAGGGGCTTGGCGTAGCCGAGGCCCCGTGGCTGTGCCCCTGGGGTGAGACGGTGTTGCCGTGGTTCTGTAACCCCTTGCTGTGGTTGATTTGTGCTGCTGGGGGGAGGTGGCGTGGCCGGTGGGCGTTGCTGGAGGCGGCCGACGACGAGGTTCCAGGTGAGCCCTTGTCAGGAGGGGAAGGCGTCGGAGTCACAAGATGGGCTGCTGCTGACCCTGGGGAAGCCCCATGGGTTCTTACCGGGGAATATGAGCCCGAGTCATATGGCCGAGACGTTCAGGAGCCAGGGCGGAGCTCTTGTGGTCTGAGGCAAGGGGACTGCTTAACTAGTGGTCAACAACAATGGATCTGCTCGGGAATTAAGGGACGATATTGCGTGGTGGAAGTCTAGTTGCTGTGGACCTCCTGTTGCGAGGGCCGAGATCGAACACCTCATCAGGTACTTGCGAGACGTCAGGCAACGTCACACGTCGTTAACGTCAAGGAGACTGGATTACGACAACGGGTCTGGTGTCGACTAAGCAGTGAGCCATCTCGTTGCTGCCAGAGGGATTATGTAAGACTTATCTGTGTTGTCACTAGGGAATGACGCCTACAGTGGCAAGCACAGAGCACAGTGGGTACAATAGCAGGGAATAAGTGGAGGCAAGCATAGAGCGTGCAGTGGGTCCAGTATATGGACACAGGAAGGTGACAGGTGGGCTTAGGGGCTCTGAGGGTTCTCGTCCCATCGGATAAAAAATGTTATATCCTCTGGGTAGGTTTATGGTTCCTGCACTTTCTCTGGGGAACGACCCATGAAGCATAATACATCCTCTTCCAGTCTTTGTGTGGGACACATCCGTTCCCGCGGATTCCCAGTTCCCCATCACAGCCATGCTCCTCTCTACCTACATACGCTTCTGGTCTGGAGAAACGTATTTCTGTTGAATTCTTTCTAATATATATATATATATATATATATATATATATATATATCCATTACTCATCCTATTATAATTATTTAAGGATCAATTTCTATTAGATAGTCTTTTTGTTTAACCCATGCAGCCCAAGGTTGCGCTACTTCCGCTAGCTGGGAAATGTGGACTCCCTTGGAATGATAATTTCCTTGACGGGACTGTACTCCCAGCAATACAGCCTCTCCAAGGATGACGTTTCAATCGCAGTGCAACCTCTTGCAGGCAGAGTCCGGTAACACCTGTGCCGGCTGGGGAGGCGTCGCACGGCTGGCAGGACCCGACCACAAGGCGCTTCATAGCACTGCAGCCTCTGTAGCGGACGATTAGGATCACACACGAATCACCGGCAACTCTTAATGGACGAGACACTTTCCTACGCATAATGCGGCCTGACCACTTCAGATTCCCCTACTTAAAAACATAGCGCTCAGTAACCAACCAGTTGAGTAGGAGGGGTTGCCAGCACTCATATATACTGTGCCATGTTGGTCACTCAGAAAAGATATTTGACTGATACTTGATATTGCACTTAGATCTGGATCTTTCTTCAAAGTTAATTTATATACTGAAATTAAGTTTTCTGCATAATACTGCATTTCCTTATAAATCGATGATGCATGTAGAACACTTCCCTGTATAGTTGTGATAATAATCATGCCTTTAATATCAAGTGTTTAACATCAATCAGTTCCTTAAAGAAGTTTACCTAATTTCTCTGCGAAGTAGATTGAGACATTTTTCTCTCTGTAATGAAATCATGACGAATGACTTGTCTACCCTACGTAACTAACTCTAGGAAAATATTACATACTGATTCTCTGAAGTACCACCACCTACTTTGTCTGTTGACTCTGGTAATTTACACCTGCTTTTTCTCTGCCTTTAATTGCTTCAATCCTAAACCATTAGGCTTATAAAGCTATAGACGATTTCAATATTCCTTACATACAGTGACTCCGCTACCAATTAGAGGGAGGGCTCAGGTGGTAGAGTAATGGCCCCTCCCACGACCCCTGCAAATTCGAGGCATACTATTATGACTACACTTTATTGTGTGACTCTGCCAACAGTGAGAGGGAGGGCTCAGGTGGTAGTGAATTGGTCCCTCTCAGTACCTCAGCTAACTCAACAGCCGCCCAGGGGGGTACTACCGTCCTGACTGAGGAGCGTTAAAGTGGTGCCCGGAACCATTCCACACTCTCCATGTCAGGATTGCTATCTTACATTCTGTCTCACCAAAACGGGACTACCAGGCTAGCCCTACCATCTTCTTACAACCACCACACACCTATTCAAACCTTGCTTATTTTCTTTACCTAACTTGTCCTGCCATCTCCTGTCTACAAAATCGTTTTAAGATATAATCATGATAGAGTCCAACATACTTATGGCCCCCTAGTCTTCGACATCATGGGGTGCTAAGAATCTTCTGTTTTCCGCTTGATTCTACTGCCAATGAGAGGGAGGGCTTTGGCAGTAGTAGCACCGGCCCGTCTCACGACCTTTCCCTTTCTGATAGACCTGCCTCATTTTCTATTCACTATACCAACATTCCTGGTCTTTCTAGTATCCTCTCCTCAGTTGAACACCATCTGTCCAGTACCTCTCCTAATATCTTACTTCTGTCTGAGACGCAGTTGTCTAATAATGTTCTTACTAGTCTTTTTTTTTTTCATATCTAACAATAATCTCCACTCATGGTTCCGGTTCAAAGGTGGTGTCTATGCTTCTTCCAACATCAGCACACCTGTTGCACGCCTCAAGGACCTTGAGACTCCAAACTTTGATGTTATGTGGCTCATGGTCTGTCTCCCAACTACCATACTTACTCTGTTTCGCCTATTGCTCTTATGATTCTACAAATCTTATATCTTTCCTCGACTATCTAAACTCTTGCCATGAGACTGTGACATCCTCTCACCCACAAACTGAGAACCTTTACCTCGGGAATTTCAACGTTCACCATAGGGAATGGTTGTATACCTCCTATACGGATGGTGGAGGGATTAAAGCCCTCATGTTCTCCATTCTTATTGATTTAGAGCAAATCATCTCCCATCCTGCTTTAAACGAATGTTGGTTGTATTATGGGATCAGTCGGTTGGTTGTAGGGTGGACAGACTCAAGACCTGCCAAGCATGGGCCAATAGGCCTCTTGCAGTGTCCACACTTCTGATGTTCTTATGACAGTGTCAATATCTGTTGGCTGACTAGGGCGTCCATAAACTACGTTTAAATAAAGTTTGGAAGATTCTGTGCTAATCAGAATACATGTACTAGCGTTCAACAAAAGTACTAGCGTTCAACAAAAGCAGATGTGTCTGAATTGCAACGGGGGTTTAGGTAAGATATTACATACAGTGCAGTTCCTCCTCCTCCTCGACCGTTTCTATCCCTTACAAATAATTTGTTGTCTGGCAGATTGTACTCGCTAATCAGGTTGTTGTATTTCGTGTTCAGAAATGTTCACTGTTACCAAACAATGCAGTTCGGGTATTTTGTTTCGGATGGATCTTATAATCATACAAAAGTCCGTTTAATTTCTTTGAGTGATTTCTGTTGGAGACTGGTGGTAGGATTGAGGGAGGGAAGGAGGGAGAGTTATAGGACTCTACGAGCGAAAATTCACCTTCAGCAACGGTGTATCATGTCGATAAAAGGAAAGGAGTAAAGTCTCATCGAGGAACTTCTACCTCCAAAAGGGTCGACATTTAGCAGCTCCTGCGTGGAGTGCAGCCTCGAAACTGTGGAAGCCTATCTATAAAAGGAGCCCTGGGGCTATATGACAGTCGTATACATAAAGTAAATGAGGCGACATAGTTGAATACATTGCCAAGGATATGCAGGTAGCGAGGTTGATAAGGGTTAATTTCTCTCTCTCTCTCCTATCCATGTGAAAAAATGTGGAGGGCCGTCTAAAGGCCAGGTGAATCTTTAACAACATGCAACGGCATGGAACGCGCCGGGCGGTGAGGACAGAGATGTGGCGCCGGTTCTAGTACGGCGATAGGAGGGTGGTAGTTTTTTCTTTCAGTTTTCAATGCTTTATTCCTGGTGCTGTCACTAGGTATCCCTGTAAAACATTACCAGAATCATCTGGCAAGTGTCGCAAATACATATAACAGTGGTGCTTACTAAAGCCTAAGGAAGTAAGGCTATTCCTTCAACTCAACATCAATATTATTTACAAAATGTCTGGCCAGTATGGGGAGGGTCATCGTGTCTCCGTCAGGGGGGTCGTGGAGTGGTGGTTCAGCAGTGGACAAGGGTGCGGCTGTCGGGCCTTTTGCATGATGGACAAGCGCGTTGCTCGGGGAGAGGAGGGGATGCCAATCTCCCAAGCAAAGTCATACCCGATGATGATACGGGCGGCAATCACGTCCCTTTTCCGAGACTCTTTCCCACAAACATGCGAGAGGTTAGTGTTTACGGAGGGTATCGTACCAGGTGGGCGGGGAGTCCAGGGGAACGGCTGTTTCTCGAGCTTCTCTGCTTGTTGGTAGGGAGGCTAAGCAGATGTCCCATGGCATTTGTGCAGAGGCAGGTGTGACAAGAGCTCTCTCGGAGAGGCGTGTTACCTGGCCTCCCATGGTGCAGCCACAGGAGAGGTGGCGTGCCATAGTCCCAGAGGTGTGCAACAGGAGGGATGAGTTACCGAGGTCCCGTAGCTTTGCTGACGATGCAGCAGATGAAGGCGGTTGAGATCCCTAGTTCGTAAAACAAGTGGCGGTTTGAGGAGAAGAATAGTATCCGAGATCCTCGAGGGACCGAGGTGGAAGACGGCCTTGACGATTTCCCGTGGAAGAATGCCGAAGGGGCTGGAGTCAGGGTACTTGGGAACTGCAGCCGAAGGAGGAAGCCGCCCACAGCTCCTGTGGAGAAGGTAAACCTTGGGCAGGAGTCACATGGCTAAGACACGTTCAGGCGTAGTGGACGCAAATTTGTGTCTAAGAGCCAGGCAATGCTTGGCTCAGGCAGGTGGCTGCCGCAGGGATATTTACGTGCTGCCAGGGCTGAGCCACGTCATGGGTAATAACAGCAGAGCGAAGGCTAGATGGCCTCTTGAGGCCATAAATGGAGGACGAAGAAGGTGCAGCAGTTATCCGTATGCGAAGGTCAGATCTGTCTGCCTGAAAGGTTACAGGAGGTTAATGTCAGTTGCTTTCATGTGGCAGCTACGGTGGCTCTGACGTTTAAATGTTGGCCGTGGGAGTGATTTGAACACAACGTCAGGTCTTGCTGTGATAGAGGCAAGGCTTTGTGGAACGGCACTGGGATGCGTCGCTGCAACACGTGGTCCCGTACCCACCCTCTCCGACACACATCTGCAGCAGGGTCCCGGGACCACCTCTCATCCCGCCACAGTTAGATGAGAAGTAACTTATTGACCATCCGCTTTCTAATTCCTCAACCTGAGCCTCTTCCTCTTAGATGCATTACTGCACCTCCCTCTATTTTACAGAGAAAGGAAGCGGGAGAAAGAGGATAAGAAGCAGAAGTAATGAGGCGCGAGAGAGAGAGAGAGAGAGAGAATCAGTCATGTGACAGCTCTGAGTCAGCAGAATTGTGGCTTAACAATAGATGACTCAAGTCAAAACGCAAGGACCAATATATATATATATATATATATATATATATATATATATA
>JAYMFT010213308.1:0-11476 GCA_038088735.1 Panulirus argus
CAACACAGTCACCCCCTTTCTTAATAAATTCAACTGCAATACCATCCAATCCTGCCGCCTTGCCACATTTCATCTTCTGCAAGGCTTTCACCACTTCCTCTCTCTCCACCACACCACTCTCCCTGACTCACTTGAAATCAGTCATCAGTAAAAGGCCCAAAAACCAAAGGACAGAATATGTCAATAACTAGTTGAGCTTTAGCACATAGAATCTGGGGCATTTCTAAATTGCTTTATCTACATATCTGAAATGGCAAATCACTCCATAATACACTGAAAGTTAAGAGTCCCTACCTCAAGTATACTACTCCCTATTACAAATTCGAAAAGGCTGGAAATGGTGTTAGTTTTAAACTATGAGTTCTGATATCTCATTTCTTTAATTCTGTCTGCAGTGCATCTAATTAGAACATGCCCTATTGATTTAAGGCTGTGGTGCTTGGGGTTATGAAATGAAAAGTATGAATCATGAATTTTGAAATCATGTGTGGAGAAGTTAAGGGGGTTCTTTCCTGCAAGAATGCCTTTATTTAACTGATTTGGAAACTTATTACCATCATACATTCATTATGCCTTACCTGGTAAGCATTTCTCACAGTTATGCCCATAAGTATTATGTATGCAAAAACATTGGCCTGTGGTCTGATTACACTGTCCAAGGGTTTCATCCCAATGATCATTGCAGTTACACATATGGCACTCATCAGTTGTTGCATTCCCAAAGCTTCCAGGCCTATGATAAGAGGGAGGAAGAATTATTAGTAAACTTAAACAAATATCAACATAATATAATCTGCATACTACTGATTACATTAACAATAAAATACCTAAAAAAAAGATATCAAATGACTCCATAATATAAACGATAGTGTATGAGTTAAAGGATAATTAAGAAGATACAGTTATACTCTATCAAAAACATTAGATATGATTATTTTAAAGGGAAATGAATGTAATTCAACATATTACTGATTTTCTGATCAGAAGTGGGTCTAATTGTATAACTTTAGATTTCTCAAATATGGAGAACTACATCACATGCAAAACACACTTTTTTTTTTTTTCAACTTCTGCACTTTTTCCTGATATGAAGTACTTTGGCTCATCCTGAATGCCTTCCAAACATCACATTTTGCATATCTTTGCACATTCTCTCATTATAACATCCTCTCATTCATATGTTTCCCTACTTTTATTTTTTTCATCTTATCTGTACTAAGAACATGCCAAAGTCTGTTCATGATTACATCACTATAGTTTTAGTCATCCTTTCCAAATCAAATGTTACCACATATCAATACTAATATTTTGCTTCATTCCATGTTTTATTAATCATTCATCTATATTAACAAACCTCTTTTCTATTTAAGTATACAATTTTCTCTCCTAATGCCACAGTCTATTAATCTATCTATATCTCAAGGGCCTGTTTCCTCCAGGACCTTCTGTCAAGGAGTTGGCCCTGTCCTTACATGCCTCCCTCACATACACCATTCCATGCATTCCTCAACCATTTCTCTCCATCCAGAACTCTTCCACTCTATTTCTCCATCAAAGGTGGTCTTCCTTTTACACCATCCCCTTTAATTGTGCATACTATCATACACTGTACTTGTAAACTCCCCATCCAGCATTCTCTCCACGTGTCCAAAGCACCACAAAGTATTACATTTCACCTACTCTACCACACTACAATTCATTCCCTACCATAACATATGTCTCATACTCCCCTTCAATTCTTTCTTCATTCCATCTAGTCATACATACTCCTCTCAAATAGCTTATTTCCACAGCCTGATTTCTTGACCTCTATGACTCATACCATGTCCATGTTTCAGCTGCATAAGTCTGGGTTAGGAGGACTATGCTGTCCCTTAATCCTTCTATCACTTTCATATTTACCTTTCATTACTCTATTAAGGGACCCAATGACTCTTCCACCCTATACTGCTCTCCCCCTTATCTCTCCTTCCATACCACCAAACTAACCCAAGATAGCTCCTAAATACTTAAATTCTCTTGCCGCTTCCAGTCTTTCTTCTCCTAAATCTATTACACAGTTTAGTACACTTTCTTCTTTCACTCTATAAGGTCTTTCAAAAATCTATACCTTCACTCTATTTCCTTTCAATCATTACTTTACTTTTACTCGCAGTTACTTTCAATCGCCATGCTTACACATATCTCTAAGAGACAATTATAGAAGGGACTGAAAGATGGTCTGGCAGTGAGTGAATATTGTACTCTCTCCCCTGACATTTTGATGGCTAGTGACCCATATACACAAAATCAGTTGGCACATAATATGGCATGATTTCACGTTACCATACCTTAATAGTCACCATTTTTCTTTCTGCCAGTCTCTCTGGCATAATATTTAAGTACATGCTGCTATAACTGCAATGCCCAGTCAATGTAAGATATTTTAAATGCTTCTGTCCTAATACCCTGCAGTGAATGGGTTAAGAATGGGGTAGACAGAAAGATGATTGTGTCTTGGAGTGAGAAACAGTTCTATAGTATGCCCATTGTGGGTTAGAGGGGTATGGGTGGTGAATCAGTTGTTATGTGCCGAAGAAAGTTTCAGAGGGAAACTCCAGAAGCTGATGAAAGTTTGGAAGGTCTGTGATACATAATGATATTCATAGGTAAAATTACTGAAGTTACTGAAAGTCCATCATAAGAAAAATCAGTCTGATTCTCAGGGTCAACTGAACTTACACAATGAATATACTTACTGACACAAATGGCAAAATTCTCCATCTGTCAAATGTTTGCACTTGTCACAAATACCTATACCCTTATGACAGGTAGAATGATTATGGCAACCACAGTTTGTGGTACAATCTGGCCCCATCCAACCAAGAGTACAGATGCATTTATAATCTGGATGGCCAGAGCAGTATCCATGAACACATGTTTCATAGCATCTGAAATATATTTATATATATATATATACATATATACAAAAATGAATGAAAATTATCATAACTGTAAATGTCTACAAAGTTTTAACACAAGAAAAAGTAAAAGGCAGAATGCATTTTCTGTAAACTGGAAACATGCACGCTGCTTCATTGTCAAATAACACAATATCACAAAACCATTAAAAAGATAATTCATATTTATACTTACGTTCTCTCACAAGTATCATGTCCATTTCCATGGAAACCTCTGTTACAGGTGCAGTTGAATCCTGGGTGTGTGTTTGAACATGTAGCATTGGAATGACAGTCATGAAGAGACAATTTACATTCATCTACATCTGGACAAGAATCATAAGCCCAATTAGTATCCGAAATCTGTAGGTCAACTACAGCTGATGCATTGTCATGGGCAGCTTGCAGAAGAAGCTTAATGAGGCTGGCACAGTCACCTGCAATGATACAATATAAATTCACAAGTTGATATAAATTCACAAGTTGCTAAGTTACTGAACTTATGTCTGAAAACACATTTCCAAATTCAGAGCAGTATAATGATTTGAAAGAGTACTTATGAACATGGAGTATATTGGATGTATAGCCAAAACAACCTATCCCTAAACATGGGGTTATTCCTGTTAAAATAACCTTATCCATGTGGTTACTGATTCTTGTAATCTTTCTTAACCCTTTCAGTGTCTTCCCAACTTTTGTCCATCAAATCTTTTACTGCAGGGCCCAACTTTTATTATCCTAAACATGGTGTCTTCAGCCTTTAATGCTGTGGCACCACCTGATGCTTAAATGGTAGGGTACTGCTGGCTTCAATCTACACACTTAATTTTCTGCCACAAGGTGAAGTCCATGCATGTCATACTGTTAACTGACCAATGAGAGCAACCCAAACAAATGATGAGTCACTGGAGCTGCCTGGAGGCTTCAGTAACCAGCTAGTGACCACGGCAAAAGGATGAGTAACTTCTTTTGTGACTCACGATGTTAGTGGCACCCAATGCATCCTGTTGCAGCCACCACCACATCCCCACTGCCCATACTTATGACTGGCCAGTTCTCCCTCTCTCTCTCTAAGCTCCAGTCACGGAAAAAAGTCCACATTAAGGTCAGGCCTTAATTGAAAAATACAGAGGATTATGATAGGGAAAAAGTGACAAGGGTAAGTATTTACAAATTTTGGGGAAATGAGAAACTTGTGTTTTAAAATGTGCCAGGTCATAGTTATTGGGAAAGACATGAGAAGGTAGAGACTTCCAAAGCTTTGAGGTGTTGGAAAAGAAACAGTTATCAAAATGGCCTACCCTTGAGTGCCAATGGCCACATGTAATCAGGTGATGCAGCAGCTTTCCAAGTACTGCATGGTCTAGCTAGTAATGGAGGCAAACAAGGAGCCAGCTCTTGGGAGCAAAAACGAAAGTAATTCCTATAAGGGAAAGTGAACTAACACTGCAGCACAGGGAACAAGGGTCAAGTTTTAAAGTTAGCCTGAGACAGTTGATAAGTCTGACTGCTTTCAACTCAACTCTTTCAAGCAAGGATGTAGAGCCTGAACCATACCAGGACAAATCAATGCATTGTATAAATGGAGCAACAGTTCAGAAGAAAAGAAATTTCACCACCTAAACAGGACTCCCAGGTTCTTAGAGGCACACTTAGCTATTTCTGCAATGTGAGGTTTTCAAAAAAGAGTAGATGTTACTGAAGTGCCAAGTATGTTCACTCACTCAAGAGGTGGAATCAAAGAACCTTTAAAGGAGACACAAGAGTTGTGAGGAGTTTTTGAAAAAGATATGGGTCTTGGAGACATTAAACTTAAGCAGGTTTCTCTACCCCACTGATATATTCTGTCCAAGTCTGAGTTTACTGAGGAAGTTGTGTCTTGACAAGAAGCAGATCATTTGAGAGAAGATGGAGCAGAATTGAAGGATGTGGAGGAATGCAGTGTTAATTCATCAGCATAAGAGTGCACTTGGTTATTTGTGGAAGAGAGGAAATTGCTGATAAAATGGAGAAAAAGTGTACGGGACAAGACAGAACCTTGAGGGACACCGCTGTTCATGGTGGAAGCAGGGGAGGCTGATCCATCAACAACCACAGAGATATATCACACGAGAGGACACTAGACATGGAGGAACAAAGTGAGGGAGGGAAGCCAAAAGAGAGGAGCTTAGAGATGAGATCCTGATGCCACACTCTATCCAAAGCTTTGGATATGTAAAGGGCAACTACACAGGATTCCTTAAAATCTTTCAGAGATAATGACAAGAATATAGCAAGATAGGAAAGAATATCACCAGTGAATCTTGCCTTATGAAAGCCATACTGGTGATTGGAGAGATGACTGAGATTCAAGCTGTCTAAAGATATGGAAGTTGAGGAGGGATTCAAAGACTGTGGAAATGGTAGGTGTCTGAGCAACAGGATAAGAGTCTGAACCCTCCCTCCCATTGCCAGCAGTGTCAGGCGGAAACCCGGAGATTTCTGGCACCCCATGATGCCAGGGACTAGAGGCCATAGATTTGTTGGACTCTATAATGATTACATTTAAAAAATGAATGATCAGATATGAAGCAAAAGTACTTATGTGAGGAAAACAAGTGAGGTTTAAGATTTGAGTTGGTGTATGGTGCTTGTAAGAAGATGGCAGGACTAGCCCAGTAGTCCCATTTTGATTAGACAGAAAGTAAGACCAGCAATCCTAGAATGGAGAGTGTAAGATGGTTCCGGACACCACTTTATTGCTCCTCAGTCAGGACAGTGCTAATACCCTGAATGGCTCCTGTCAACAGCCTACTACCTAACGAAATGCATTAACCAGCTTCAAAGACATTATAGTGGTCAAAGAGGTTCAAATTCAGGCAAATACTCTCTTTGATGCTCACTGGGTACAGCCTGGAGGTCATAATAAAATTTGAAATATCAATGTGTTTTGAAAATATTAATGTGTTTTGGAGTTCTAAGGAGACTGACTGCCTTGCTGTGTAGCAAATGACAAAACAGGATGTAAACAGACAGAATCCAAAGCAATCACTTGAAACAATCAATATGCACTTACCTCTGTCAGGCTGCGAAAAATCCCCTGCAGTACACAGGCCAATTGTAGGATTAAATACACTGTAACACCAACCACAGTTTAGAGACTCGAGGCAAACATCACAGGACTGTAGATTTTCACAAATATGACATTCAGAGGCATCCACAAGTATTCTGAAAAGTAAATGGTGACCAATGCCGTCCATCAAACACATAAAAGGATGTAAAGTAAGTAACTCAATTTAAAATCAAACAAGTTCACCATTCTGCGTATCATAAAAGAATGGTTTATATTGAGGTTCCCTGTGTGTAGGGCATAAATATTTTTGAAAAATGCACTCTTTTGAAAGATTTTCCTCACTCTTGCCTTTTACAGTATCTTTATTCTCTCTCATATTTATTCCTCACTTAAACATTCTTTCTGAAACACTATTGCATCCATTTGTACTTCATAACCAAGAAGCTTAAGACAATGTGACATATAATAAATACTCCTTTCAAAACACAGAATACTCCTTTTGAAATATCTCCCTTTACTTCCTTAATACCTCTTTTCAATGTTTACACTATAATGGCAACATTAATCCAATAAGTATTATAAGTCATTAATTCTATAACCTTTCCAGTCTCTCTACACTCTATCAAATCTTGCACTTTGAAAATTTCTAAAAATTAACAAACATTGCTTTGATATGGATTAGAATTAAGTTTTCTTACTTACACCTGGATGATGTTTAACTCTGCATGGTTATGCTCTCAATCAACTCTACCATTATCATACAACATCACCATCAACTATCACCTCTTTTGTTGCTCAGACATATGCTTCTTCCTTTGCTATCCACCATAATGTCACTTACAATGTCTACAAGAATAATGAAACATATTGATAAACCACAGCACTGCTCATTTTCATTAAGATGATCCTATACCAATTCAGACAAATGGTAATCTATCTGGAAAACTTTCCATTGCTAACTTTTAAGACACTACCTAGAAATTTAGCACATACAAAAACCCTTCTATGTTAAAGGTTATATATGCTTTTTGAGTTTTTGTGTACCCTCTTCTTTCCTACCAATTTCACACTTACTATTCTAAGAGATAAAATCTGGTCCATCCATCAATATTATAATATCTTTCCTGATCATCTTCACGACATCACTTCTCACTTTTTAATCCTAAGTCCATATGATAATACAGCACTGTACTGGTGTAGTTATAGCCTGAGCTTCTCTGCCTAATGTCACAAACAAGTATTGTGGCTGGCAAATATCTAAGCACCTCTGATTCCTGAGTCACAAGGATCAAGTACCAATTTACAGAAGAGTCAATTGATGCATAACTTATGAAGTAGGGATGAGTTGGACTCATGTCATCAACCTCAAGTTTAGCAATCAATTGCTCTATGTACCAAGACAGTATGCACATCTTGATGTTATCAGTTTACTGAAATGAAACACTATTATTGCTAACAGCTTATCATTCCTTCAAAAACTTTCAGGTCATCACAAGTATCCTTTACTTTACATGGTGGTAAATGAATGAAAGCATGAAGTCCTTATGAATCTACATACAGGAAACTTTCATGCATACAGCACAGAAACACTAAAGCAGACTCTTCTTGCTGAATTGTGGTTGATCAATGAGAAAATTTTGAAAGGAATATATAAAAGTTATGCATATATATTACCAGTGTTAGCAGAAACAGCATGAAGTGTGCACAATTCATTTCTTACCACATTAGACACAGAAGGTAGTTACTCAGTTGGCCTTCATCACCCATAGAAGCATCACCATGAGGGAAAAATTCCCATTCTTCCAATGACAGTTCTGTTCTATGGTCGTATTCATGACTTGAGGATTTGTGGCATTCACAAACACAACAAGATCCTTCCAAGACTGGTATTTCCGACTTAACAATCTTAGCCTCCTTCAATTAGCTTCAAATATTTTCTGTATTCTCATCTCTCTTGCTTCTGTTTACTAAAACATGATTCATGAGCCATCTTTGGAAAAATTTAGCTCTAATTACGGCCTCTCTGTGTTATGACATCCAGTATAGAACACACCAGAGCGTATCAACATCCTGCCACTCGTACCTAGCCATAGTCTAAACTCTGGGTTTCACAAGAAAAGAACAGTTCACATGATACCAAGAGGTGGATCTGCTTTCTCTTTATGCATATTTGCTGAGGGAACACTGCAGTATATGTAGAAACTCCGGCCCATTCATTAATTTGACGTTACTCAACAGTCAATAGTTGTGCCATTCTGCACTGGAGAACTAACTTGGTCCAGCTCAACTGCCACTAAACATTTGGTTTGCAATAACTTATGCATTTTAAGCATCATATCATTACTAATGACATATATGGAACAATGAATGTGAATTCATTCAAACTCTCATGAGTGACTTGTATTAATTCACATAGTTACTATGCAAAAAAGTTTAATTTGTTAAAAGTGATGGCAGGTGATGAAAAAAGCCCCTCTATGGGTTAATCCAATAATTTCAATATTTCTGCATCACACTTTGTGAGGAACATTAAAAACACTGAAACACTTGTGGTTTAAAACTGCATGAAAAAATTTCTTTATTCTTAGGCAAGTACATGTCTGTGGAAAGAATGCAAGATTGGGAGTTTATAAGGATTTTGTATTACAGTATGATAAATGGGTTCATGTGAAAAGAAGACCACCTGTGACATGGGGAAATAGAGTGGAAGAATGTTGCAGGAAGAGATATGGCGGAAGAATGCCAGCAATGGTGTATGTGAGGGAGACATTTACATAAGGTCAAGGATAAGTGGAGACTCTTTTGCCATGGCCATCCCTTAGTGGAGTTCCTGGAGGGAACAAACATCAGATATATATAGACATGTCTACCCTGCCAGCTAATTCTTCTACACAGGGGTTTTCTTTTGGTGAATAATGAACCTAAGTTGACATTATCACAGCATGTTAGTAGACCAGTTCAAAAAATTCATAACATTAATAGGAAACACTCATTAGTTCTGTTCTGTTATGGGGAGAATTATTACATTATGATACAAATCTACCTACCCTGCAACACTCGCTTCAACTGAGGCACTTGTGGAGAGGTATGGTAAAGTTGTACCTATATGTTCCATGTTCTCAACAAGGCTAGGGGATGTAGAAGGAACAGCAGCAGTCATATTGGTGTGGTCTTCATCCAGCCATACACGACATGAACCATACTGATACACTGATGTGTAAACTGAGAACAGGAAACATTCCTGTAAGGAAAATTTTTTTACAGATTTACATATCTTTCACCACAAAGATTCTTCTTGCTTTTATGGATCACTAATTCTTTTAACATTACATAATATGATGAGTAAATCAGATAAAGAGATATTTCAAATGACTTACACTTGATTCTTGGCACCAAGCACAGCGCCCTGGATCCCCGAGGCATGTAGCACAGGACTTCCGTTTATGACATGCAGCAGGGCATTTACCAACTTCTGTCACTGCCCCTGGAAATTTTCCTTTTCTGGAACAGGAAGCCTCATCTGGCAACCACTCACAAAGCCCAGATCCAACACAATCATTGCAGTAGATATACTGTTCACATGTGACACACTGCTCAGGAACCAATGTGAGGAAGTGGATATTCTTTGAGTCTGTGTTGGCAGTAACCGAACAATTTGTAAGATGATCACGTCTGGCAACACAGGAGGATGTCAAACTGCACCAACCACATTTGGAATCTACAAGACATGCCAAACAAGTGGTGTGAGCAATACATGCATCACCTCCAATGCCATATGGCTCAAGATATTCAAAAGTGAGGACACGTCGGGTGTTGGAATGAGCATTCCAAACTAAACTCATAACTCCATTCTTAGGTGAGGAGTGCACTGGCTGGATCACTTGCAGTTTACTTAGATACCGATGACCCCGTGAGGGGTCTGGGAAGATGTTTCCTTCCCCAGGTCTCCGTGCTGCTTTTCGATTTTCCTTCTCAGCATCCACACTAGCAACCAATTCCAAGTTTTCCTCTGTATCATCGAGAGAGACCCACAGTGAGGCATTCACATGAGATGCTTGGACAAACATCATCAAATCTTTATCCCCTTTGACAGGCTGAACACCCAGAGGATGAATAAACCCAATGAACTGGGCCATTGTACTTCCCCCAATGTGTAGTTCTCGGGCACCATGGAATTTCTGGGTGTCTCCAAGCTCTTGAACTGTGGCATTGACAATAAGAACATGATCAGGTTTAGTAAGATCGACTGGATGATGATACTGCACAACAGTTATGCCAGGTCGTAAGTCTTTTTGCTGGCAATCCTCTGGTGAAACCAAGTCATTACCATGGGGGCCCCACCATCCTTCCTGACGTGAGGGATTATCATCAGGAGATCCACAGCGACTTCGCCCTCCACTTGGTTCATCTCGCTCATGACACTTAGCTGTCTGGACACACCAGGCACATGGTCCACCGCGTGCATATCTACCATGAATAGCACATGCTTGACAGGAATATAATGAAGAGCATATTCCCGGGCATTGAGATGTCTGCAGGTTATTCGTACAGTTGGCTCCACGTGACCTCTCATAACAACTCATATCTGATGGACACCAGCCACACTCCAAGTTGGACACACATGAGGCCTGCATATACATAAGATACTGTAAATTAGCAATGGTACTCATATACTTATATAAGAGAAAGAAAATGAAATAGAATGAATAAAAAACTGAGATACATAGCAGAGAAGAAATTGAGAAAGAGATGGTTTACAAAGTAAGGAAACAGATGAAGAAAGACCCATTCACTCATATACACACACATATATATATCATTTTCATACATATTCGCCATTTCCTGCATTAACGAGGTAGCGTTTAGAACAGAGTACTGAGCTTTAGAGGGAAAATCCTCACTTAGCCCCCTTCTCTGTTCCATCCTTTGGAAAAGTAAAAACAGGAGGGGAGGATTTCCAGCCCCCTGCTCTCTCCCCCTTTTAATCACCTTTTATGACATGCAGGGAGTATGTGGGAAGTATTCTTTCTCCCCTATCCCCAGGGATAACATATATACATACATGTACATATATGTTGGTATGTATATGTATGTATTGTGCATACATGTGCATGTGTGTCTATGAGTGAATGGATCTTTCCTCGTTTGTTTCCTGGCGCTACCTCGCTAACACAGGAAACAGTGATCAAGTATAATAAATAACAATAAATAATATGCACAATACATACATATACATACCAACTTATAAATACATATACTTTTTTTTTTTATACATATTTGCCTTTTCCCGCATTAGCGAGGTAGCATTAAGAACAGAGGAATGAGCCTTAGAGGAAAAATCCTCACTTGGCTTCTTCTCTGTTCCTTTTTTGGAAAAGCAGAAATTGGAGGGGAAGATTTCCAGCCCTCCGCTCCCTCCCCTTTTAGTCGCCTTTTACGACATGCAGGGAATACGTGGGAAGTATTCTTTCTCCCCTGTCCCCAG
>JAYMFT010213319.1:0-11476 GCA_038088735.1 Panulirus argus
GCGGGTGCTCTCTCTCTCTCTCTCTCTCTCTCTCTCTCTCTCTCTCTCTCTCTCCTCTGCAGCGGAAGCGGCAGTAATCGCTGATTTTCATCGGGTGAGGAGCGAGCTGTGTTTGCTCGCCAGCTGCCGGAGGACGGGAAGGATGTAACACCGACACTAGGAAATGGCGGGCAGTGGACGGTAACTCAGCAGGTCCGGGCTGTACTTGGAGGAGGAGGAGGAGGAGAAGGGTGGAAGAAGAAGAAGAAGAAGAAGAAGAAGAGGATGAAGTTAGACGAAGAAGAAGAAGAAGAAGAAGAGGATGAAGTTAGACGAAGAAGAAGAAGAAGAAGAAGAAGTGGTGAATGAGAAGGAGGAGGGGGAGGAAAAGAAGGAGGAGGAGGAGGAGGAATCTCGAGTCCCTTTCTTGACTTAACAAAAGCATCATGACCATTACAATAAGGCCTTTTTGACAACTCGCCCTGGACCTTAAAATAGCGCAGTTCCTCCCTTGCATATTGACTTTCTCGCTGGATATTTTAGTACCCTGTACTTTCGACGTTCTGGTTGTGTCTCAGAGTGCAGTCCCAGCTTTGCATTATGCCAGCGTTGCTTTATGAGTTAGTATATATCTTAGTATATTGAGGTTCCAGCCGCACTTGCTTAGGTATAATATATTTGTAGGAGTTACTTGCTGTTATATACTATACCTAAGTGCTTGACGGTGAGTAATCTCTTCACTACAGTGTAGATATTGATATACATAACTTTCTGTATAGAATGATATATATTCTATATATGGTGCTTTCCTTCGAGATCGCTTCGGTAAAAAAAAAAAAATAGATAGAAAATATAGAATCACAGCATATTACATCTACATCAAAACTGGGACTAGATCTACATGGACAGAATTCTACCCATCAGTTTTTTTCCCCTAAGTCGTGTCTTTCGAGGGAAAGGAAAAAATGCTGAGTGACTTTTCCTGTTTTTCTGAACAGGTTTAGAATAAGAAAGAAATGAAATTTCTTTTCTTGGCGAGGGAGAAATCAACAAATTCTAAATTCTACATTTGAAAATTCAACTGATACGAAGATTTACAGCGGAAACGAAAACATTTCAAAAAAAAAATATGCTAGTTTTAATTCATGCTAAGAATAACAACATCCACCTGACTTCGCTTCGGAATAAGACGAGGAAGAATCTCTCTCTATAAAAGTAAAAAATGTAAAAATATTCGAAAACTTCAAGAGCGTAGACCATCCTCCAGATAAGGAAGGTCGTGTGAGGAGTGAACCTCCCTCGAGGACCAGCTCAACCATGAAGACTTGAGGGGTTCTCGGACGTTGCGCTCTCCCTCGAACGAAGACCCACTACGTACATTCACCCACAGAAAGCCTTTTATCTCTTTCTTTTTATTCTTTTTCCTCTTCAGAATAATTTTCCACACATAAAACGATCAACATTTTACTGACAATGTTTAGCATATAAGTCTAATTCCTTGTCACAAATGATTTACCTCGATATTTACCTGTTTTGGAAAATATTCTTCAGGCCACGGGGATGGACGAGCATGGCCAGATGGAGCTCATGCCTCTTACATACTCACTTTAGTTCCCAAGGCTCCAGTCGCTGGCATGTCCACTCTTAGGTATCCAAAACACTTCACTTCCTCCATTTTTTTTTTTCCCCATTCACTCTCTCACCCGATCTAACCTGTCTTTCCCCAGTGCTAAACCCAATATGATTTTTCTTATATACATTTACTTTTAACTTTCTCCTTTCACACATTCTCCCAAACTCAGAAACAGATTTCTACAGTTTCTCACTTGATTCAGCTACCAGCACCGTGTCATCAGCAAACAAAAACTGACTCACCTCCCGGGCAACACTTCCCTTTCCAGACTTACCACTCTTACTAAAGCACACGCATTCACAGCACTCCTTGCACTCACACACACACACACACACACACACGCATTTGCTGTATATATTACGATTGCGTTGATTTGCAAGCGAGAGAAACGAAAATGGGAGCAGTTGAACTCTGCGGGAAAGGGCGGAAAATTAGATGTTGGCGAGATGATCTCAACTAATTGATGTAACCAATGGTTCCTCGTTAGGAAGTACTTTCATGGTAAAAGCAAGGTAAATGAGGACACGTTCGCCATAGCATGGTTATCATTGCAGATTCCACGAGTAAATGGATCAAGTAATATAAAGGACAAGAATCACTTATGTATCAACAGATGACTAAAAAAACAATTGTGAATGTTTGCTTTCTTTAAAACGAAATTCATCATGAGTGTTATACAGATAAGTCTGCATGTTCCCTTTCATAATGTATGATTTATTCTCCACTGAATCAAAAAGAATTATGATCGAGATCTGTTACTCTTTCTTTTTTATCTTTACTGTTTGTAGGCATGATAATTGATCTGCAGATGGAGCGAAATCAATGAAAAACACATATTTGCTCGTGGGGCAACAACTCGCTAAACAATATAGTAGCGGTTACAGCAACGTATCGTTCGTATGACTGTCACTGAGTGAAATATCATTGGTCATCAATTGATTTGCATGCCGTTACGTATATGCTAGAACCGTGAAGGCATTACTTGTCACACGTCACTAAATGATGACGCACGGCGTCTTCTGTTAGAGGTGCAAAAATACAGAGTTCTGTTGACTACGAGACACAGGGGGTAGTCTGTCCTCATGAGGTGCAAAAAAAGTTTGCCATACGTCTGCCAGCGGTGCATTACATTTACATGCATTTGCCAGAAAAACAAAATAAAAAAGTCTCATGTCTTTGAGGGAAATGTAAGAAATATGGTGCATGTCTTGCTTGTAGCTATTCAACACGTGTTTAGAAGCAGTGTAGAAAGAGGTCACTCGTCTTACATCGTTGCAAGAAATTGTCAAAAGCCAACAAGCGACATTAAAACTCTTGACGCGTTTGGCAAGTGATACGTCACAGTGTCATAAGTCTAGTCACAAGAATGTGGTAATTGTCACACCTTTAAGAGCAACGGAGCGGCATCATTCGTCTGAATCTGGTGTTGTAAAGTATAATATATCTAACAGCATTATTGCAGTAGCACGTCGGGACACACTAAAAAAAAATAAAAAACAGTCAATTGTTTGGTAGAAATTACACGTCAAAAAAAGAAATGTCACATGACTCGAACGAGTGTAACATTCCTTGTTGATGATGGTGGGCTGTGTCACACAGCCGGTGGGTGGTGACAGTGGACAGTGTCACACTCGTGAGTGATGGCTTTCGACAATGCCGGGGTCCAAATGATCCCCGCTTGTCTGCTGCAGCGGCAGCAGCAGTGGCTCCAGCTCACGCCCTTTGTTAGATAAATGACGGATTCTGGCGGGAAAAATTCTGTCGTGAGGGAGGGACCCACGACCCGCCACAGTTTCGACATGTTCTGCAGACACGTTACCCGCCCGGGCATAAACCACAGAAGCTTATGTGTGACAAGGTGGCGAGGGGTTTGAAAAAGTTTTGCTGTCGCTGTTTGTGTATAATGTACGGTAGATCGATATTCTATTCTTTATATGTACGTAGACATACATACATAAAATAGGTCTATGTGCCTTTTAAATGACGTGATTCAGTTTTTGGTATATCAATGGTTTTCACATAAATGATCACATACTTTTCCCAAAATTGTCCCCTTTCTCTCATACTCTGTCAAAAGGAAATGTAATTCCTGCTATGCTGCCTTGGGACATTCTGATACGGCTGACGTTGCCAGTACCCTCGTAAAGAACAACACTCCAGAATTATTTTTCTCTTGAGATGCAGGTCAGGGAAAAATAGTGCATATTTCTTCTATCTAGTTCTGGGAAGCATTCCGCCAGCATGTGTAAGGAACAATGCTTGTGCCTGCAGGCAGAGCAGTAATGGTCTCACCACACATTCCTGTGGTGCTGTGTTCTCCTCTGAGACGGACCTGCTGCATACGCCTCCTTGTTTTGCTTTGAGAATGACTAGAGATTTCTTATTTTTCATATACATTTATACATGACGTTATTAGAATACGCTGAGGAGAAACAATGACTCTTTTCTCGACCTCCTCATACCATTCTTTGTTTCAGGATTTACAATACGCTGAGGAGAAATATCGACTATTCTTACAAACTCCAGTTACCATTCTTTGTTTCGTATCCTGAACATAAAAGTCATTCGGGAGTCACAGGCCGGGATTTATGAAGATGCATGCCGCAGGCAGTCCACTAAGAGGTAAATTCTAATAGTAATCCATATTGGCACATGCTACTGCACCAACCACTCGAGGCTTCTTCGAAATAGCTATATACATGACGGTGGTCGAAATACGCGCCCTCCTTCTTGAAGACATCTGCTAGCATTGCACATAAGGCAACTCATTTGTAACTATGAGGCCAATGGAGTATTTTTCACCCAAAGAAACGTATATTGCCTTCCCAGTCTCTCTCGTTCTAAAATACATTCAAGGTTTGTGGTAGCTTTCTTGATTTGTCCGCCAGCGTTGTTATATGTTACAAAATATATAACAGGAGCATAATATGAGTATATAGAATGTAAGTCAGACTTAGTCCTTACAATATAAATTTGGCGTCACAGATGTTATACAGTATAGCTCTCCGGTAGGGAGTCGTCACCAACTGAATTTGAGAGACAGGCATAACTTGTTTTCGAACAAATTGAATCATGCGTCAATGTGAAAAATAATGATAAATGTGAATGCATGGGAAAGATTATACTACTCATAAGAGCAGATTAAACTACTCATAAGGGCTATTCATCATCATAATGGGACTAAATCGTGTGCTTTATTTCGCCAGCTGCTTGTGCAGTGTATAGTCAGTCACCTTTGTCTTCACTCTGCCTGTTCTCTCTCTCTCTCTCTCTCTCTTTCTCTCTCTCTCTCTCTCTCTCTCTCTCTTCTTTCTTTATATATTCAGACACCCATGAACTGGGATAGTATACAGCTGGTTTGTTTGTGTAGGTAGACGAATTCCACTGGGCGAACACGTAGACGCTGTTTCACCTCATTGTGCCCCAGTGTTGGTTGTGAGGGGTGGGACAATGCCACCTTACTCCAGCGACACAGTCAACCGTGGGCCTCCCCAAAAGGCTAAATTGATTACCATCCGCGGGGGTTCGGAGCAAGAGGATTCCTCTACCTTTACCTGAGCTGAGCTCTGGGATATTTCCAGCCTTTAAGATTTTCATATCGTATAACTACTATCTCAAGGGAAGCTCTCTTTCTTAGGTGAAGCAAGGTGGGAGTCTTCTTTATTAGCGATATATTCTTTTTCTGGTTAGATGAATTCTATCTTTCATTGTAAACGGGAGGTAGCACAAAGGACAAACAGGAATAATGATGTAGGTTGTTGGAAATTGTGTTGAAAAGCAGATCGACCAGAACGGGAAGTGACAAAGGACCTAGTTATTACCTACGGGGCGATTTTATCAAATGGGAAGGTTAGCGCGTATTGTTATACCCTAAAGGCGGTCTGCAAATCCATCGTGATGATTAAATGAAAATCATATTGGATTTATGAGACGACACACTTGGGTATGTACACGTTGTAAGACTTACAACCTGACGGTGCGTTAGGGCAGCGAGTCCTTCGTCCTCAGAGCTGGCGTGCGTATTTCAAGGAACGAACTCTGGCACAGAAGAAACGCACCCGGTCCCTTTCTCGCTGATAACTAAAACCTACCCATGAAAAATTGGGCACCATGTACGAAGCTCATAATACATAAACTTTACCTAGAAAAGTTAAATGATTCGAAGAAACCGCGGTTGATATCGAAATTTTTCCGATGTAATTGTCTTTTGCCAAATTTGACCTCTCGAGTATGATAGCTGTTGGTAATCACTATGTAACTCCACAACCACGTAAATTACCTGACAGCTGTGAGAGAAACAGTCACAGATGTACCGAAAACGACCACAAATTTTTCTCCTGAAATACGGAAAGTATATAGAACCACGTGTATATGTACGTATATAAGTAAATACTTAAATACACGTGAAAATGTGTATTAGAATATGTACGAGTGGATTTAAATGCTTTAAGACATTCCCTCATTTAATTTCGACACGTCATGCTAGTGAGGGTGGCACATGAACTGAGTGCTTTCCCCTTTACTCCAACTACGTCCAAGGGTGTTCTGTAAGAAGGCGTCTTGGCTCAAGAATCACAATAATGAGATAAAAAGATAATTTTAGTGATTCTATTCTAACTCCCGTCGCTTCATCAAGGCTCTATTCACCCATTGGTTTTACTAGAGAATGAAACACTTCGACAGAAAAGTTTTAAAGCCTCCATGATTTAGCTGCCTCCTAACTTCTGCATGTTCTTACAGAAGGCCTGTATGTTACGGAATGCACTTAAATCCTCAAAGTATAAAAACTTGCCCAAGACTCCTAAGAAACGGCTTTTCCGATATAGACTAAGTTTTCGAGTGGATGGCATTCATAAGGAAACAAAAACAAATATCGCCAGGAGATTACATGCATTCTTGTTTTGAAACCACCCCGTGAAACACATGTAGTCTACATAAATGGCGTCCCAATCTCCCTTAGATGTTAATTCGATGCTTTTTTGTCTCATCAGCTCCATATTCATGCCATCAGTCTTGTTGTGAAAGACATCACTGTTGCCCCCAGACCTTGAAGTACTTATCTTAGTGACTGTTCAAATATGTTTCATCTATAAACAGCATATTCAGAGGTGTGGAAAGAAACTGAAGTCTAGATTGTCAGCTGCACTGTAAATGTATTTCTTTGTAAAAGTCTGCATTGTAATGGCAGTCATTCTATTAATTTTACTGTGAGTGCAACTATGTTACAAATTGCCTTGCAAAAGCAGTTTTTTACCACATACACTGTTAAGGAATTTATTTAATTATCTATCTAATATCACTATTAATTTGATTAAAAGGTTAATTCATTTATTTTTCTGTACCGTAAAGTAAATCATTTTATCGGTTACCTGGCATATAGGTAATTTTTGCTTCGATGATTCTTTTCTGATGATGCTACATATATTGTCCCGAGAGATCTATTCATTCGTTACCTAAGTCTCTCTAAAGAGAGAGAGAGAGAGAGAGAGAGAGAGAGAGAGAGAGAGAGAGAGAGAGATATGGAAACAACATTACAATAGATTTAGAGAGATAAGACCAGGAAAACAAAGGAATATAATAATCCCATAAACTAATCAGTCCACAATAATTTGGGGAAACACAAGTAGAAAAAAAAAAAGATGTGAAAAAAAAAGGCCCTTTGGAGTAATGACGAAGATATACTTATCCTTAACATTAATCTGATTGACAAGGAAGTGGATACATTTACACACATCCAGGTACCTTTAAAAAGTGTCGTGGCAAGGTTAGAGCTGGCCTGACGCGCGTGCGCGCGCGCGCACACACACACACACACACACACACACACATCCCTGAAGCAATATAGCCAAATGAGTTTTATCTTATTACAAAACTTCCCGAAAATACTGATTCCTCTGGAGTAAAGTTTTTTACTTATTGTTTTGAGAACGCTGATCCGAAAGTTGCTCAGAATTTTTCTCTCTCTATGCTGTCTCGCGGTCAGTAACGCTAACCGCCCTGTGTGTATGTTGTGTGTGTGTGTGTGTGTGTCTGTGTGCTGTGTGCTGTGTGTGTGTTTGTTTGTTTGTTTGTTTGTGTGTGTGTGTGTGTGTAATTGCTTTACCTATCTATAATTTCCCATTTTCGCTGTAAGAGAAGGGTGTTTTACACTCGTGGGTCCCCATCTCTTGAAGGTTCACTACCATATAAGTTTTGAAACTTATGAATGCTGTCCACATTCACAGTTTCATAATTCAGTTATTTTTTTTCATCTAATACCTTTATATATATATATATATATATATATATATATATAGACGAGCAGCAGGTTTTCTTTCATATATAGTTTGTTATTTTCCATCTTTAATGTCATTCAGCAAGTACAGTCTAATATTGTCCAGTTTTACGCAGCTCTGCGTATTTCTTAATCCATTTTCAAGTAACTTAAAGAACAACTGAGGCTACAAATAATATAATATAAAGTAGAGAGCACAGTAGCCATGTTTACACTATTAACGATTTCTGACCACAGACCACACTGACAACCTTTTCCATCCTGGTCCTCCGGGAACTGAGGTCAGCACACTTCCATACGTCAGGAAATGTAAGGTCCTCAACTTCTTCTTCGTCTTCATGGCTGGATTTCTAAGATCACCCTGTACGTTACTGTTGATATTTCTTGCTGTAACTGGTGATCAAGCATACAGAGGACGGAGTGCCTCTTGCAGTAACTCGACGATTTATCAAAAGTTCCATATCCATAATGTTATCTGTCTCGGGAAATTTGGGAGTTTTCTTCAATTCTCAGATCGAAAAGCTTTACATTATTTGCCATTTGGTCCCTAGTTCAAGGCTGCTGGTGTTGTTCCCGAAGATGGGACGTCACTCTTCTTTGCAGATGCCGTTGTTGTGTGACCAGTTGTTATGAGAACGGAGAGCACAGTCTCTCGATTCACACTTGAGTAGATGGACAACATCGGTCCTTTCCAATACTGCAAGGTCCTCATCATGACTAGGTCATGATATTCTCCAGGTCTTCATAGATTGACTACGCCACATCTCCCGCCAAGGGCGTGAAAAATAGCCGCACTCAACACACAGGACATGGAAATTCCACACATAAACCCACCCAGGACCTCTCCCAGCCCTCCACACCACACACAAAGCTACCCTAACTGCCTCGTGGCATCTTCTGGCACTTGACCCCACACCTTTATCATATCACACAATAGGTCCAGGAGGAGGGAAAGCTTCTCAGGAGTAATGTCGCCATCAGTGCAAAGATGAAAGGGAAGAGACGAGAGAGAGAGAGAGAGAGAGAGAGAGAGAGAGAGAGAGAGTGTGTGTTTTCCAGGTTGAAAGCAAGTTTTTGTCTGGGTTTGAGTGATGTTACAGCCTAGGGCCGCCCACATAAGGATGGTAAGGGGTACCATAGACGGAGAGGTGAGCAAGTCTGTTATGCGGGAAGACGAGGAGAAAAAAGAAAACGGAAAATCTTTTTCCTATTCCCTGTGATGTACGTTAAGCGATCGGTGGCGCCAATAAAATGCGATACTTCTGGCTCTTACACAGAAAAGCCACGTGAAGAAATAAGATATTTCAAAAGTTGAAGCTCCACTGTCAGCTGCGGAAAAACCTAGAATATTATAAGAGTTGACAACAGAAACATATTTCATGAGATAAGAGGTTTAGAGATATATGTCTTTAAGAGGAGAATATATGAGGTGGATTCAAAATTGCTAGATATTTAAGGTGTAGTGACATGAATAGGGTACGATGGTACCATCCAGCCTTCTTTGAATGTATCTTTTTGACGTTTATCGCCATTACATTCGAAGTGTCATTGGAAAAAACGTTAAAAATCATACTCGCAGAATTAATTAACAAGACATTGTGCCTCCTAGGAAGAAAGATCCTATCTATTGCGATGGAACATGAAAATATATGTGCATAGTCCTTACTGGAAAGAGAAACTGATTCTCACGCCTCTAGACAGAAGAAAACATTTCCATTTTTATCTTCAACTTCGCAAAAAACTTTTCTATGCCTACCTTATCTCTCCAAAAATCTACTTTAATACCTCCAAAACCTCTATTTCAGCCTTCCATAATCTCCCTCCCAACCCTCTGCCCCCTCTATCATCGCCTCCCAGCTCTCCATCTTGATAGCATAAACCCTCCATCACCAGTGGTCTAAAATGTTATCTCTATAGCAGTTTCCCAACACCCATCATCTCCCTTACGGTCCTTTAATACGGTCCATTTAACTCTTCATCCTCACTCAGACAATACTTCCATTACTTCCCTTTCGGGCCACTTAATCAACTATTGCTGCTTCCAATCTCTCTCCCTCCTGTCAACACCTTATAGCACTGCAAATTCCCTTTCAACCCTCCATCACCCATAGACAAGACACGACGTGCTGTATTAAACGAGGAAGCGTCCAGTCAGATTACTATGGCAAGTAGGATGTGTACCACATGGATCAGTCCTGAAACGCATAATTACTATCATTTGTGTCAAAAATCTGGAGGCGGAACTCGTCTGTAGCGTTTCAGAATCCGCCGACGACACGAGGGAGAAAGGCGTGCACGGGATAAGAGTGAATTGGAATGATGTGGTGTACTGAGGTCGACGCGTTGTCAGTGGACTGAACCAGGGTATATGAAGCAGACGGGCGAACCCATGGAAAGTTCTGTGAGGCCCTACTGTTGATAGGGGGCTGTAATGTCGGTGCATTACACATGATAGCTAGAGACTGAGTGTGAGCGAGTGAGGCCATTTCTTAGTCTGTTCCTGGCGCTGCCTTGTTAACGCGGAAAACAGCGAACAAGGATGAAAAATGAAAAAAAGAAAATGGTTAAAGATTCAAAATGATATAAAAAATACAGTACTCACACTCTCCAAGGACCTGGTCAGCTCATCATTTGGAATATGATGCACAATTCTGGTCACCAGAATGCAGAGAGGAGCAGCAAGACTAATTTCGTTGCTCAGGCGAAAGCCTTATCAAAAGGGACTTAGATACCTAAAGTCATTCCCTCTAAAGAGGCGTAGATTGAGAGATGTGGCGGAAGTTTCCGAAATGTTAAACAATTTCGATAACATAACATACGAAGATTAATTCTCGTGAGATAAGTAATTCAGCGTTCCAAAAATAACTTTATGAACTCAAGGGAAGGAGATGCAGCAGCTACGTGGGCAAGTTCTCTCCCAGCAGAGATGTACAAGACTGGAATAAATCACCACCGTAACTTGTTACTGGGAATACTATCAAGAAATCTACATGAAAGCGAGGCAGTTACCTCTGTAATATGCATGATAAGTAAAAGCCTGAGCCTTCATGACCATCTTACACACAACGTTCCATCTCTTCCTTCCCAACACCCCATCACCCATTATGTCTCCCAAATCTAATCTACCCATGCTCACTCTCACTCCCCCAAGTCTTTAAATTACCACAGTTCCAAACCACAATCGTCCCTCACTTACCATTTCAACCCAGCCATCGTTCTCTCATCACCATTACCACCTATACATCACAACCCTTCGAAATCATCATAATAAAAAACCCAGTTCCCAACGGTGCATCATCCGTCACAACCCAAAATCATCGTCACCATCTCTCTAACACACCATCGGCCTCCCATCCACACATCACTGCTCCTAAAAAAACTCATCACCACTCATCTCGAGACTCCAGCAGCAGCGTCTCCCGTCTTCCTTAAATCCTCCACCGCTCTCTCATTACTACTCACAACTTCATCATCAGACTCCTCCAACTTCACTGATAACACCTGACCTCACTGATTGAATTGAATTGAATTGAATTGAATTTATTTAGTAGCTCAGACTTTATAAAAAGTATGGAGCACAGCTCCTACAG
>JAYMFT010213330.1:0-11476 GCA_038088735.1 Panulirus argus
CACATCCAGGCCCCACAGACCTTTCCATGGTTTACCCCAGACATTTCACGTGCCCTGGTTCAGTCCATTGACAGCACATTGACTCCTTGATACCACATTGTTCCATTTCACTCTATTCCATGCACGTCCTTCACCCTCCTACATGTTCAGGCCCCAATCGCTCAGAATCTTTTCCATTCCATCCTTCCATCTCCAGTTTGGTCTCTCACTTCTCCTTGTTCCCTCAATCTGTGACACATATAACCTCTTTATCATCCTCTCCTCACTCATTCTTTCCATATGCACAAACCATTTCAACACCCCCTCTTCTGCTTTCTCAACCACATTCTTTTTATTACCACACATTTATTTTACCCTATCATTATTTACTCGATCAAACCACCTCACACCACAGATTGTCCTCAAACATTTCATTTCCAACACATCCACCCTCCTCTGCACAGCCCAATCTATAACCCATGCCTCGCAACCGTATGATATTGTTGGAACTACTATTCCTTCAAGTGCACCATTTTTGCTCTCCAAGATAATGTTCTCTCTTTGCACACATTCTTCATTGCTCCCAGAACCTTTGCCCCCTCCCCCACCCTATGATTGACACCAGCTTCCATGGTTCCATTCACTACCAAACCCACTTCCAGATATCTAAAACACTTCACTTCCTCCAATTTTTCCATTCAAACTTACATCCCAACTAACTTGTCTCTCAACCCTGCTGATCCTAATAATTATCTTGCTCGTATTCACTTATTCACGTTTACTCTCAAATTTCTCCTTTTACACACCTTTCCAAACTCAGTCACCAACTTTTGTAGTTTTTCACTTGTATCAGCCACCAGTGCTGTATCACTGAAAAAGATAATATGAATCTTTGGAGAAACCTGAGAGAGAACTTAGAAATACACTAGTTAATGACACACAAGAGAATGAAACTAAAGTTTCATATGTGGTTAAATTCTTAAATCAGACCAACTCCTAAAAGTCTTATAATGAAACTCTAATAATGGCATTTTCAGTGTCACAGATAACTGAGGGAAATAAAGTATGATGCAGTAGATTATGAGAAATATGATAGTGAAATGGTATCTTGCCCGAGCTGGTTAATACAAGAGTTAGATGACCCAGGGATGATTTATGCACATTGTATGACTAACAAATTGAACATAGATCTAGACTCATTTATAGACGCTATCCTAATAGATTATCCTCTCAACAGGTGTGATGCTAGAGTTGAACACCCTGAACCATAAAAATGACCATGAAAGTATTCATATTCACCTTGCAGGTGATGACCTACGCTTTGGTTATCCTTGCAGTAAGTACCTTTTCTCCAGTACACCATGGTGCTTAGTTGAGAAATTGGCAAGATATTGGTACTGTAATTGAAAACTGTGACAATTTAGATAAACAAGTATGAATTGTTTTTTACCCGTCAGATTTCACATTCAGTAGGAAGTTTCATAACTGCATAATAAAGTAAAAAGATTGAAAGAAAGATGAGCTCACCTGAAAGTTCGTAATTATAGAGTATGCAATTCATTGGAAATGCCATTGGATAGATTTCGTGAGAAATGAAATTTTTCTGAAATTACATACAAAAGAGGAAACTTCAGTAATGATAAAGGTCTTTGCAGTTAAGATGGTCTGATAATCAGGCTAATTGTTTTATTTCTGATTATTTTTGGAAAAAAGTTATGTACAGTATGCCGAATCTTTTTTTTTTTTTTTTTCCATCAGACTTTATCAATATAAGGTAAAACTGTGAAATGGAAACTCAATTACTGTAGCCTGTTTGCTTATGGAAAGTCAAATAGATTGTCTAGTAATACCAGTTTATATGGATTGATAAGTAGATACCTTAGTATACTTTCATTGCTGCTGATTATGTGAATACTTTGTATCATAAGATTTCCAGCAGTTTGCATATTTCAAACTTGGGTACTATCATAATGATTAGGACCTTAAACGTCAGATGCCAAAGCTTAGAGATTAAATGTGATGTTTTCTCATTAAACTACAGTAACCAGTTTGGTTACTTGATTTGCACCTATGACTAACTCTATCAAATTTCCCTTTTCCTTTGGCTTTAAGTCTTGTCAAATTTTCTTAAGTATGAATTACATAAGTGCTTTTCATATTAAAGGAAGCACAGTGTGCTCTCAGAGATGTCTAAGTGTGTCTAACTTTGCCTTCTGTTTCTGTTCTCTGTCAATATTCCTTTTCCTTTCGCATCATTTTTGATAATGAATATAAGAGTCTTTTGAGATTGCCATTATGTTCCTGTTCAGATCGTTGGCCCAAATGTTCAGCAAATAGCTGCCATATTTTTTCTCTAAATTGCTGCAACTTGTTTCGTTAAAGTGTCTAGATGAAATTGTGAAAGGCTTCAAAATCAGTAGACCTTGTGAAGTAGTTCATACCCATACATATGTTGCTGTAGGCATTTTGATTTTTCATAAAAGATAGCATTAGCTGCTAATTCACATGCAGAAACTGTTTAGAATGCATTGTGACTGCTTGATATGAACTGTTTTGCACTTGAAACTCTTGAAAATTAGGGTACATTCTTGATTTGACACATAGGGCTCATGCTTGAGAAATATGAAAAAAATGTAAATATTTTCCTCTTTCATTTTCGCAAAAAATAATCTTTTCTTTTACGAGTGAGATGTCAGGATATTTTAAGGTATTTTGGACTTATTATGCATCTTTTAATGATGTCTTGACAAAATGATATTAAATTTGTATCTCAGCAACTGGTAAAATATGTTTCAGTTTGTATCCCACCCACTTTTGGTCCACTTGTGAACAAGAACACGACACACACCACAGTTTTCACACAGTTCTTGCTTCCTCATTATCTACTGCCTCTGGAGTAAGTGCAGCTATTTCATTGTGTCTGCGAAGAGTGTTAAAGGTACTCAGGGTAATGCATATTGTAAAGCCATCTGTCAGAATTTGAAATTAGCTATGCCTAGGAGGTGTGATCATGGAGAGAAACTTATGACTATAGTCTGCATATTTAAAGAAATTATTGAGGAAGGAGGTTACACCCTCAGCAGGAGTGTAGATTAAGTAAATGAGACTGGCTTATTTTAGTAAAGAATAGCAAGCTAGAACATTTATTAATAGGAAAGTAGAGATTCCTCTAGGGAGGCAGGCAGATATTGCTGACACTTTTCGTGGGAGATAATGTTGAAGGAGATTTTAAGCTTTTGTTCTTCCTAGTGTGCCATCCAAAAAATCCTAGGGATGTGAAAACCTATAGAAATTCCTTAGTATCTATGATTTGGCAACATATGTTGAATCAGATAATTTAGATAGTAACATAGACAACCCTGGTGTCCCTGCCTCTACCTCCCAGTAAACCTCACTTTATGCTGTCCCACTCCACCACCACCTCCAGCTCTTATCACAATATTTTCTGGTAAGTTTTCAATGAATATTATCTGAACTGAGTGATAATAGACCATGGTAAGTTTTTCTTAAGCTGTTTAGTGTACACACTATGGTCATGAATTTCACAGGATAGGGACCGAGAAATCTCACAATTTTCAGTTTCACAATTTTCATTTCATTGGTTTTCAGTGTTAGGACATTGGTTTTCAGTGTTATTTGAATTCACAGGTAGTGTACATTACTGTAAGTGTTACAACTCGCCTTCTTTTGCCACTGATGTGGCAGATATATTGTTATGGAACAAACACTGTACTGTGTTTTATGTTTGCTACCTTCAGAATCACTTTTGTGACTAAATTAATGAAATGGTGTATTTATCATGACTTGCCCTCATTCCTTTTCTTATTTTTTCATATTTATTGATAATTGTACCACCTGTTCGTATCAAGTGGTATGTATCATTGGTGTCTGGTATATTCTCATCATTTCCATCACTTTTAGTATTTGTTTTTCCGAAATTTTTTTATGCACTGTTTTCTGATTGTCCATGAATATTTTATTTATTATACTTGATCATTGTTTCCTGCGTCAGCAAGTTAGCATCAGGAAACATACGAAGAAAGACCCATCCACTCATATATACACATATATACATACATGCACATATATGTGTGATACATACATTTACATAGCAACACATAATAACTGATATGTAACATACAAAAATGTGACCAAAATCTCAGGAGTAGTATTTTGATATTCACCAGTAAGTCTGTTTAGAATGGTGGAGGCACCATTAGACATATGTCATGGCAGATGAGAGGAACAAAAGGTCCAAGCCATCAAGATAGCTTTGTGAATATGAATGTTTTACTGACGAATCTTAAAATAATGGGGACTAATTGAGGTAGTCATGATTTTTGAAAAGCACATTATAAAGTTATAGATAATCACAATCCTGTTGCATTTTACACTTAACCTTTTCACTTTTCCAAACACCATCTAATGTTTGATGAGGCTACTTCTTTAGTCATCATATGACCTTTTATTGGCTTCTGCCATAAGCTAAAATCCCAGCTGAGTTTGCTTCCACAAGTTAACCATGGATGTCGTGAGTAGCCACAAGCTGGGAAAAACTTCATACATCTCCATCACCCTCAGATTGCCAGAAAGATTGCACAGATGTCATCTGGGCATGGTATCATATGTACACACTCACTTTTATAGTTTGTTTTAGAATAAACAATCTCTGTAGCATTAATTTTGATAGTTTTGGTGAGTTATTTGTTAATTTTTTTTTTTTGTGAATAAAGTCTTTGTAAACATGTAATAATATGTATTTGTAAAAGACATATACATATGAAAGATGGGTAAGAATTATGTATGAGTAATGTGAAATCACGCTTTGAAAAAACAGTAGTGTGTAATGTGATTAGGTGTATATAGAATGAAATACTGCCTGAGAAAACTACAGCATCATTATCATATACCAGCATAGATAAGGAGCATCCATGCATCCTACCCAAGCCCAACCTCATCTGCTCAACACCCTCCCACACCAGCACTGAGGAAAATGTACTATTTTGGGGGTATTTTTGTGAATAAGATATAATGATGATGTATTGTGCGAGAGAAAAATTATGAAGGTGTATTCTGTGAGGAAAAAGAATTCTTGGAGTCTTTTCTTCTGCACACTGTGGGAGGGAAGTTTCTGTGGATTTGTTCAGATGTTGGATTAAGAGTTGATACAAAAAGATTTTGGTCAGGAACATAACCCCACCCATATGTAATAGGTTCCAGTTGCTCAATTTACAGTGCATCAACTTGGGAGAGGGTTTCTAGGAATGTAACCCCATCATAGATTTTTAAATGACATAATAGTGTAAAAACCATTAGATTAGTCCAATAGGCAATCTTATTCAATTATTTACTTTTTTGTGGTACTTACCCAATTGTCTTGAATGACACTGCAGCACCTAGTGATTCAAATTGCTAAATGTCCATGCATCTTAAGACTGTAATTTTGTGTTTATGTTACTTTTAAGAGTCTATATGGGTAGTGCAGTGACAAGTATCCAAATATGTATATAAGTTGCATTCCAGCTACTTTCTGATCTCTTAATCAGGGTTGCACTAGGTAAATGGTCAGCCATCAGCTACCTGCTTAAGGGGAGAGAGTTGTAAAAGATATGAAAAATTTACTGAACTGCTGGTGGAATATTCTCAAGGTCCTTAGTTCATCTCTCAGCAGTATTTTGTTGAAAGGTATAGCTTACAAGTGTAAGATTTCCTCTCCCTGGTGCATAAAGAGGTATTCATGAAAAGGGAATCAGAGACATTTTGAATATAATACAACCTTACTTTGGCTGGCTTCATTATTTAATGGAAGTAGTTGTGGAATGATTTTGGGAATTTTTGAAAAAAATTTGTTGAAGAAGGGAAGGGACAAGGATACTAAAAGAATTTTACATGTTTATTTTTAAAGAATAGTTTCCCCAAGTTTTGATGCAAAAGACAGAGTTTTAGCATTGGGTGATTTAAATGCAAAAATTAGTAATGGGTTAGTTGAGGGTATAACTGAGGGGCTTGGGGTATACAGTAAGGTAAATTAAATTGGTGAGCAGCTTGTAGAGTTGTGTGCTGGAAAGGGACTGGTGATTGAGAATACCTGATGTAAAATGAGGGACATTCATAATTATATGTGGGTGAATAGGAAAAATGGTACACAAGTGTTATTACATCATGTACTAATTCAGAGGTGTGCAAAAGAGACTTTTAGCTGTGAATTTGCAGAAAGAGGTAACTGCTGGGATGTCTCATTATTACCTGGTGGAGGCAGGACCAAGATTTGTAGAGGTGTGCAGAAAAGAGGAAATTACTTGTGTAAGAAGAGGATGGTGAAAGTGAGTGAGTGTTGAAAGGTCTTGTATGAAATATTCTCAGGAGGGATTGAGTATAGAATGTAAACGGGGCAAGGAGAGTGAGTGAGGAATGGGAGGTATGTAGGGGAGTAGTGCTAGCTTATGCAAGGAAAGTGTGTTGCATGCAGAAGGTGGGAGATGAGCTGGTGGTAAAGGGTGGTGAGTGGTGGGATGACAAAAGTAAAGTTAATAGAAAAAAAAAAAGTGAGGTGTGGGCATTACTTAAAGAGAAGTGCGATAGATTTGGAGGTGTACATGAGAAAGTGGCAGGAGATAAAGAGGAAGGTGCAGGGGCTGAAAAAGAGTGCAAGTGAAAGTTAGGATAAAGGCATATCAGCAGATTTCAAGGAGAATCATATGGTTTGGAAGGAGTTGGATAGTGTGAGAAAAACATTGGTGAAGGGGGGGGGGGCAAATGGGGAAGTGGTTGTTGCATGTGTTTGATGGTAGGATAGATGTAGGGTATTTGAGTTGCAAAGGTATGCAGAGCGAGAGAGTCGTGGTAAGTGGTTTGGTTAAGAGAGAAGTGGAAAAAGCCTTGTGTTAAATGAAACATGGTAAGGTGGCTGGAATGGATGGTATTGCTGTTAAATTTCTTGTGTTGTTGATTGGTTAGTTAGAATTTTTAATGTCAGTATGGATCATAGGGAGATGCTTGAGGATTGGCAGAATGCATGTATAATGCAGTTGTATAAATATAAGGGGGACAAAGGTCAGTGTTCAAATTACAGATTTGTTGAGCGTATCTATTAGGTTATACAGAAGAGTAGTGGTTGAGAGGGTGGTGGCATGCACAGAGAATCAGATTGGTTAGGAAATGGGGTTTTAGGAGTGAGAGAGGATGTGTGTATCAGATGTTTGCTTTGAAGAATATGTGTGAGAATTACTTAGAGCACCAAGGATTTGTATGTAGCATTTATTGATCTAGAGAAAACATTTGATAGGGTTGAAAGAAATGCTATGTGGAAGGTGTTTTGAATATATGGTGTGGGACGAAAGCTGATTGAAGCAGCGAGGAGTTTTTATCAAGAGAGTAAGGTATGTGTGTGAGTAGGTAGAGAGGAGGGTGTCTTTCAAGATGAAGGTAGGTCTGCAAGTAGGGGTATGTGATATCACCCAGTCAGTTTAATTTATTTATAGATGGGTTGATGAGGGAGGTAACTGCAATGGTCTTGAAGCGAGTGCCAGATATGCAGTCTGTAGAGTAGGAGGTGGCCTGGGAAATGAGTCATTTCTTGTTTACTGATGACATGGCATTGGGGGAAAGTTTCTGTGAGAAACTGCAGAAGTTCGTGTCTGAGTTTGGGCGTGTGTGAAACGAGAAAGTTGAAAATGAATATAAATAAAAGCGAGGTTATTTAGTGTAGCAGAGCAGAGAGACAGCTTAGTTGGGATGTGAGTGTACATGGAGAAAAATTAGTGGAAGTTAATTGTTTGAGATACCTGAAAGTGGACATGGCAGTGAGTGGAACTGTTGAAACAGAGATGAGTCATATAGTGGGTGATGGGGTAAAGTTAGCATTTAGGAATGTGTAGAAAGAGAAGTCAGCATCTGGGAGGGTGAAATTTGACTTGTTTGAAGGTATAGTACTCTCAACAATGTTGTGTGGATATGAGGCATGGGCTGTTGATGAGAATGCATGAAAGAGGATGGAGACAATGGAAATGAAATGTTTGAGGAAAGTATAAGGTGTTAGGAGGGTTGATTAAGTTATTATAGGGTAAGAGAGAGGTGTGGTTATAAGAATAGTATGGTTAAGATAGCTGAAGAGGGTGTGCTGGAATGGTTTAGACATATGCAGAGAATGAGTGAAAGTGGTTGACAAAGAAGATATACATATTAATAGTGGAGGGGACAAGGAGAAGGGAGAGACCAAATGGAAGGGTAGAGTGAAACAGATTTTAAGTGCTTGAGGCTTAAACATGCAGGAATGTGAAAGGCATGCACGGGATGGAGCGAAATGAAGCATGGTGGTTTGAAGAGGTGACATGCTGTCAGTGTACTGAACAAGGGCATGTGAAGCACCCAGTGGAAACCATTGAAAGGTCTGTGAGGCCTAGTTGTGGATTGGGGGCTGTGGATTCAGTACATTATACATGATAGCTAGAGAGTGGATGTGAGGGAATGAGGCCTTTTCTTTGGCTGTTTCTGATGCTACCTCAGTGACAGGTATTAAAGAAAAAAAGACAAAAAGGATATTTTTGGAGAGTAGTATTCCAACACTGGCCAAAGAGAGAAGCCTTGTAATTTGTTGAAATCAAGTGCAGACTTTTTAACCATATGCTGCTTAAAAAAAGTAATAGCTTTTGTGTGGAGTTGCGTAATGGTTTATCTTTATGTTTGTCCTTCAGTTATGTGTACACATTGACTTTGAGATTAATCATGGGCATGCAAAGGTTAAAAGGCAGTTAAAATTAACTGAGTTAAAGGGGAGCTAAAAAGGGCAATAATGATGTTGAAGGTAGGAAAGGCACCAGGAGTGGATGGGATTACAGCTGAAATACTGAAGTATGAAGGAGAAAGTGTGATGGAGTGAATGCCTCTGATATATAATTTAGTATGGAAGCAGAAGATTGTGCCTGAGGATGGATGAAAGCTACTATTGTTTCTTTAGTCAGAGGAAAAGGTGCTAAGGGGATATGTGGTAATTATAGAGGATAAAGTATGTTAAGTATACCTGGAAAAGTGTATGCAGAAATGTTGATTGATATATTGACGGAAGTGACTGAATGTAGAATATGTGAGGAGCAAGGGGGTTTTAGGAAATGTAGGGTATGTGTGGATCAGATTTATGTAGTGGAGATGACATTAGAAATGTTTCTAGACAAAGGTAAAAAATTGCATGCAGTTTTTATGGATCTTGAGAAAGCGTATGACAGAGTGAAGTGGAATGTTTTATGGGATGTTTTAAGAATATATGGAGTAGGGGAACAAATAATGTGAAAATCTTCTATAGAGAAGTAAAGGCATGTGTAAAAATGGATAGAGGATTGAGCAAAAGTTTCAGTATACATGTGGGTGTGAGGCAGGACTGTGTGATGTCACAGTGGCTTTTTAATATATTTATGGATGGAGTGATAAGAGGAATGAAAGCAAAACTAGAGAAAGGGGGTGCAGAGATGGAGTACAGTGGTGAGGCATGGTGGCTAGAGGCATACCTGTTTGCAGATGATACTGTGTTGTTTGCTGAGAGTGAAGAGGAGTTGCAGAAGGTTGTAAGTGTTTTTGATGATATGTTTAAGCATACGCGAGTGAAGCTAAATGCATATAAAACTAAAGTAATGATATTTGAATGGACACTGTCAGTATAGATTTTGCAAAACCATGTAGAGTGAAAAAAGAAAGTGTACTAGAGTGTTTTTTTGCATATGAGGCAGAAATCCAGGAAGGAGAGATAAGGGAGAGAGTAGTATAAGGTAGGAGAGTCACTGGATCCCATAGTAAAATAATGAAGGGTAGAGGTGTAAGTATGGAAGTAAAGAGATGATTAAGGGACAGCATATTCTTCCCAACCCTAACATATGCAGCTGAAACATGGACATGGAATGAGTCACAGAGGTCAAGAATCCAGGCTGTGGAAATGAGCTGTTTGAGAGGAGTATGTGGTATGACTTGATGGAATGAAGAAAGAAATGAGGGGGTTTATGAGATATGTGACATGGCAGGGAATGCAAAGGGAATAAATTGTTGAGGTGGTTTGGGCATTGGAAAGAGTGCAAGATTTGGAGTTTACAAGGATACTGTACAGTAGTACAATTAAGGGAGTTGGTCTGAGAGGATGACCACCTGTGACATGGGGAAATAGAGTGGAAGATTACTGGAGGGAGAGAAATGGTAGAAGAATGCGTTGAAAAGTGTATGCAAAGGATTCTTGTAAGAACAGGGATAAGTGGAGACTTTGCCATGACCATCCCCTTGATGGGAGTTCCCAGAGAGAATGGGCATCAGAGGTATAGATGGATGGATAGTGTTTGACTCCTTACTAGCTAGGTGTGTTGTAGAATAAAAGATGAATGACAGAAACTGGAACCCCCATCCACATTGAAGGTTGCGTAAATTCTGTCTGTCATATGTCCTTTTTTAATAGTAACCCATGGTCACTCACTTCCATATTTTCTTTTTCAGCCTGCTACTTCGGTTTACAGATGACACTTTTGACCCAGAACAGAGTGCAACAATTGGTGTCGACTTTAAGGTTAAGACAGTTACAGTAGATGGAAACACCACAAAATTAGCAATATGGGTAAGCTTATTTTTAAAATATAATCTTGTGTCATTTGAAAACTAGAAAAACTGACTTGTTGATAGATGAACTTGACTAAGTTTTAATTATTGAGTCATTATGTTCTGAAAAGCATTTGACTTCCCATGTATTCATTTAGATATAAGTAATAAATCAGTTTGGAAACTACATTTTTGCTTATGTATATAGCTCAGTTCACATATATTTCCATTGTACAAAGGCAAATGGGTTAAAAAATGAATGCTTGAATTGTAGAGATGTATACCAGTAAAGTGTACCTGTTAAGTTGTGAGGGAAAGTGATTAGTGTGAGGGTAGTGGTATGTGTAGAACATCTGATTGAGGAGAAGCATAATAACTTCAGGAGAGATAGAGGGTATGTTGACAAGATGAGTGCTTTAAAGAAATAATGTGAGAAATACGGAGAAAAAAAGGGTCAGGTATCTGGAGAAAGCATATTATTATAACATTTTTGTATATAGCCCTGGGACCCTTTGCATGGGGCTCATGCAGCTCAAGAATGTGCTAAAACTAAAGCAGGGAAAAGATGGACTTCTTTGGAACAAGATGTTCCTTCATGAGGCTACTTTTTTTTTTTTTTTTTTTTTTTTTTTTTCCCACTGACTTTTCAATCACAGCATAACCTCAAATAGATAGAAACTAGTAAAACCAAAGAGCATATTATAGGGTTGACAGATAGACCTTTCGGAAGATGCCATGTACAGTACCCGCAGAAAGCCTGAAGAATGGGTATAAAAAAAAGGGAAAACTTTCATTTTCTGTATTTTAGTACTTAGTGTGGCTACCAAGTGCCTTCAGAACAGCTTGTATGCATCGTGGCATGGAGTCAGTAAGGTTTCTGCAGTAATCAAGGTCAATTCCATTCAACCAGATGTCTCTGATGGCTTCAAGA
>JAYMFT010213341.1:0-11476 GCA_038088735.1 Panulirus argus
TAGGTCTAAGATGCATTAAGAAGAGGGGTTGAGGTTGGGGGTAGCAGCGGCGCTCCCCCCCCCCTCTCTCTCCCTCTCTCTCTCTCTCTCTCTCTCTCTCGGTGTTAACTTAGAAAAGGATGGGTGACAAGGAGCCCGATGCTAAAAGTAGGCTAAAGGGGCCCCAAGCCTAAAGTAGTTCAAGGTGCCCTTAAAACACACCTAAAAAGGATTTAGGTGTTGGAACAGATACCCATTAAAAACTGTAGACTAAGACACCTAAGAATAGATTTAGGGGCAAGAAAGCTTAAAGTTCCTCCTTTAGATCCAATTAAATGGTTTAGCAAGCCTCCTTAAGGACTACCACCTTAAAAAGAATGACAGGAACCCTTAAAAGCTATCAGCTAAGAAACCCCAGAGATAAGGATAGCTTTAGGGACAGGGTAATAGAGCTGAAGGTACCCTTAAAATGTTTGAAAGGGTTATGGGCCTTAGGGCCTGACACACTATGTTTCAGATAACACTATCTGCATCCCGGTGATAAGCTATCATTTAGGGTGGCAATCTTAGGTAGATCTTTTGATTCCTAAGCTTAACATTCAAGGTCAGAGCTCAAGTTTCAGAAAGTTCAGTTCCCAGGAGAAATGGGAAACACCCCATCTACATACACTGTGAGGTGAGAGCCGAACTGAGGTTTCTGGGGAGTTTCAGGGCCTGTTCTAGTTGGGGGTGATTAGTGAGAGGAGGAAGATTGGAGTGGGAGAGGGAGGTGAGGAATTTCGGGGAGGAGAGAGGAAATAGGGAGAGGAGAAATGGGGGATTGTTGAGTTAATAGGGTAGATAGAAGGAAGTGATACCGGAATGGGGAAGAAAATGGGAAAGGAATTAGATGAATGAGAATGGGGGTCCAGTTTGGCTTGTGGTTTGTGTTGGCGGGAAACGGAGACGAGAAATGGTGTCAGCTGTAGTGAAGATGTACTTTAGTATAGCAGTTGTTGGAAGAGCAGGGTGACGGGTCGTTGTGTGGGGAGATTAAGGTGATTGGTGGTCGTATGGGGAGGCTAGTTAGATGATGGGTAGTGATATTGGGAGATGAGGATGATGGTGCTCTTATGGGGAGATTAGGGTAACGGGTAGGTGTATTGGGTAATAAGGTGGGTGGGTGGGTCGTATGGGGAGATTAAGTGTTGGGTGATATTAGGGCGATGGGGAGATTAGAGTTATAGGTGGGTGGGTGGGGAGATACTGTGATGGATTGGAGTTGGGAGGAAAGAGAATTTGTGATGGTGGTGTTTATTGTCCAGTGGGGAGATAAGGTCCGTCTCTCGTGTCCTCTCTGTCTCTCCAGCCACTGTAGATATAACAGTGTCTCTCATTTGGCTAAGCAGTGTGAAAATAACTCCCATCTCTTGCTACTCAAAAGTTGAGTTAACTCTCTCTCTCTCTCTGTTTCTTTCACAAGTTAATGTCAGTTGAGCACTGCCTTCTCAGAGGAGTCTCTGTTGAGATAGCCCTTGTATCTCTCATCCCAGATGACTGACTAAGAGAGAGAGAGAGATCCCCCTAGAAAACAAATTTAGAATAGCTTTAAAAATACTCTAAACTTGCCCCGTTTCTGTTACCCAAAACCTAACACCTTCAAGTATATATATATATATATACATACGTATACATCTGACCTCTGCTCCCTCCTCCCCTCCTGACACTCTCCCCCCCCCCTGCTGTGCCAATAGCCACTTCTTCTCCAGCTGATTTATCCCTTAGAAAGGAAGGGTTTAGTGGAAGGTGGGGGGGGGGGGCTGAGGCAGCCGAGGCTACATTTGTTTATGTAAAAACTGGGGCTCGGGACACGTGAATAGGGGAGGGCTGCGGCCGACGGTTGGAGACCATCGCCTCACTAGGTCCGCACAACTGACCCTCCCGGACGGACCACCAACCCCCCCGCCTCTCCCCTGAACCTCCCCCCCCCCACTTCCCTCTCCCTAGGGTGATGACAGAGAGTGGGTAGATGGGGATAGAAGGGCCCTCGAAGGCTTCAGCCCTTGCTCCCTTGGCAAAGGAGGGTATTTTTGGGTAGGAAAATATAGGTGTTGTTGGAGATTCAAAAGGGGCATTTTTGACGGTGAAGGTGGGGGTGTGTGGGGGCTTGGATTGTTGTTGGTGATGGGGGGGATCATCATGTTGTTGGTGCTCCTCTCCACCACCTTGACCTATGTGCCTTGACCTTCCTGCTGTGACCTGACCTTACCCCCCCCCCCACACACACACCAGCCTAAGCCAGGTACCCATTTATCGACTAGCCTCAAGGAGGGGGGGGGGGGAAGGGAGATGAACACCTGGGTTGTCTGTGGGCCTACTGCCTTGCTCAGGATTCGAACCCCCCATGCGGGCCCGTGCTGACCCATGGTTAGTAACAGTTAGCCAATACACCAGGGAGACCTCTTGTGTGTGTGTGTGTGTGTGTGTCTGTAACTCTTCCGTTGACAGTAGCTTCCGTGAGTAGACGTCCAGACCTGGCCACCTCAGAAATACACTTTTACCTAGTGGAAATGAGAGAGAGAGAGAATGTAATTAGTGTAATTACGTAAATAATTGATACAGAAGACATCACTTGCGAGCTAATTTTGTGTTGTACTATGGCACCAGGTGATAAGGTAGGGTCTCCCAAGTAGAGTGAATTTTACGGTACCTCCATTGACCTTCGTCGCGACCCTTTTGAGGTCAGCCAGTAAAGGTCAGGTCATCGTACCCAAAGGTCGTACCCTTGAAGGGATGTACCGTTGTACTTATGGGCCGTGCCATCGTATTGAGAGGATGTAACGTCGTGTTGAGGGAATGTACCGTTGTACTCAAGGGCCGTACCATCGTGTTGAAAGATTGTACCGTTATACTCAAGGGCTGTACCGACGTGTTGAAGGAATGTACCTTTGTACTCATGGGTCGTACCATCGTGTTGAGGGAATGTACCGTAGTTTCCAAGGGCTGTACTATCGTATTGAGGGAATGTACCGATTTACTAAAGGGTCGTACCATCGTGTTGAGGGAATGTACCGTTGTACTCATGGGTCGTACCATCGTGTTGAGGAAATGTACCGTTGTTCTCAAGGGCCGTACCATCGTGTTGAGGGAATGTACCGTTGTACTCAAGGGCCGTACCGTCGTGTTGAGGGAATGTACCGTTGTACTCTTGGGTCGTACCATCGTGTTGAGGAAATGTACCGTTGTACTCAAGGGCCGTACCATCGTGTTGAGGGAATGTACCGTTGTACTCAAGGGCCGTACCGTCGTGTTGGAGGAATGTACCGTTGTACTCAAGGGCCGTATCATCGTGTTGAAAGAATGTACCGTTGTGCTCAAGGGCTGTACCGTCGTTATTTAACGATGGTACAGTCTTGTGCTTAAGGGGTTGGGAGCAGACGATCCTGATGACCCAACTTGCATATTTAAATCATTCTCATCCTCTACGCATACATAATTAGATGGAAAAATGTAGTTGCCTAATAAATTATTATTTTACACATCCAAAACCCCAGCATTGCCAGCACGTACAACAAAATGGTGTATATACAATATCTCCCTCTTCCAGCTGCCATTTTTATAACCGACCCCAGCGCGCGCGCGCAAAATTTAAATTCAAAAAGGGGGGAGAGCGTGTGTGTGTGTGTGCGCGCCATTTAAATGCGGGCGGCCAATGGCGCGTCAGATCCGTATTTAGTATGTTAAAAAAAAAATTGAGAGGAGGGGAGGGAGGGGCCAGTGAAAAGGGTTAGGTGCCTTGATGCATGCGGCCCGTCACCGGGTTTCAAAGCCGACCTCAACGTACTGTACCGTAGCATACACACAAAAAATATACCCACACACACACACCGTTCGACGCCTGAATTTATTAAAATCTATTATTGGCATGTGCCCCGGGTTGAATAGCCGAAGCCTAACAGCCGCAGGGAGGAAAGGGGTTGGGTTGGGGGGGAGGAGGGAAACGAACGCCCGGCTCGAACTCGTAAAATAAGAAGGGGAACGAATAAAAAAAATTAGGGTTGGGGGGGGGATACGTAGGTATGGCTGCCTGCTTAGGGCCCGTACCTCATCGATATAACCAAATAATTTAGATTATCGATCGGGTTATTGATGAATTATCGCATGGATTATGAAACTGATTTTTTTTTTCTTATTTATTCGAGATTATAGAAGTGGATTTTAAGTAGATATAGAAGATGAAAGTAAGAGAAAACATCTTGAGAAATTGTTAAGTCCGTCGCCCCCCTTAACCAGTGTTCCCGCGCAAACTGACGAGGTCGGGCGACGGGCGGGCCAGCCAGGCAGGCCGCGCCATATCCATTTGACTACGTAAAAAAATAATCTCCCTTCCCCGTTACCTCCCTCCCTCCCTCCCTCGACCCTCCCTTGTGCTGAGGAGAGAGAGAGTATAAAAAAAGACAAAAAGACGATGCTGCTTTGTCATGCAGAAAGGGTTAGACGAATAGGGTTGAGGCCCGCGATCCAAGAAGAATTTAAGCGCCGTTGGCGGGCCAATCACACAGTGCCACGTCACTACAAAATGGAGGGGCTGTTTTACATAATTGTATCGTGAATATGCAATGAACCGCCGCCATTTTGTTTTCAAGTTCAGGCATTATTTTAGATGGTAGGGAGGAAAGTCCCTCAATATTTTTCCAAAGCTGCGAAGATTTTTTTTTAGTTATTCCTGAAATGTGAACAGAGAAACGAAAGCTGAAATAACGTGAATAGATTTGAATTTATAATCACGGGAGAAATAATAGATGAAGCAGTTTACAAACTACTTTAAATAAAAGTTGAAAAAGCTGTGAGACAGAAACAATGGCTAAAAAGAAATGTTACTGGCCAGTCAACAACCCCAAACAAAAGCTGTTAGACCACGAGTCAACAAAAGTTGCCTATGCGCGATATTAACAAAAGCTTAGACAAAAGATAAATGCATAACCTGGTCGGAAATACCTGTTGGTAAAACAGACAGCACACGGAACTGAACAGACCACGACAGACTGTCTGTTGCTTATTCCAGTGTTTCTTTCTCGAGCAGAAACAAGTCGACAGACTTCAACAGACTGTTTATTGCCTATTACAATATTCTTCGACCACAACAGAACTCAGCAGATCATAACTGAATGCTTATTTGCTTATTTCATTATTTTGCGATGGGCAGTTTTTGTTACGTGTTCCGATATTTTGTGGTTCGATTTATTTCCCTATTCTGATACATCGTGACAATTTATTTCCCTCATCCGATATATAGTGACAGTTTATTTCCCTATTCCGATATATCGCGACGATATATTTCCCTATTCTAATATAGTTACGATTTATTTCCCTAATTCGATATATCGTGATAGTTTTATTTCCCTTTTCTGATATATTGTGACGATTTATTTCCCTGATTAGATATATCGTGACAGTTTATTTCCTTATTCCGATATATCTTGTCGATTTATTCCCCTGTTCCGATATATCTAGACGATTTATTTCCCTATTCCGATATATTGGGACGATTTATTTCGCTATTCCGATATACTGTTACCATTTATTTCCCTGTTCCGAAATATCGTGACAATTTACCCCCTCTTCCGATATATCGTGACGATATATAACACTTAGTACGATAAATCGTAGCAGACGATATTCTCACATTACTATTCTCTCCGAATTATTAGATTATTCTCTATAATTTTAACATTCGAATTATCAGTTATGTATTCCTCGTATGATCATTAATCAGATAATTGATCTTTTTTTTTGTATTGATTTGATTGATCGATTGATTTCCGGACTTTGTTGTTAATTGAATAATCGTAATTAAAACTTAACACCATCAGCTAAACCACTAAATCCAAAGGCACTTAAAACCGATATAAGACTTAAAACAGGAATTTCGTGTCTGACGGTTTAAATCATTTATTAGATGGCCGTAAACCAGGCCAACATAAACTCCACCTACGTAGGACATAAACTTCATTAAACCCGAAAAAAAGATCATGCATGGTTTAACGCCACATGGGGTGGATATAAACCAGCACAGACACTGCTGACATGAGGTCCTCCTCTCATGGGCCACATAAACCCAACATAGCAACATGACCAACACAGGGAGACCAACAGGACACATTAAGATCAGCAATTCAACTCTTGGTTTAGACCGCATAAAACCCGACGCAAGACAGAAATATACCGCAGTTGAAGATAAAGGTTCTGACGACACTTAAGACCGAGAGTCTCCTGAGTTAGGTATGACATAACGTCCTTATGACCTCCTGAGTACAGCGGTACAGCGATACGCCCCTTTAAGCACGACAGAACGACCCTTGAGCGCGACAGAACGACCCTTGAGCGCGACGGTACGACCCTTTAGCACGACGGTACGACCCTTATAACTCTACGATACGACCCTTAGGTCTTGTTTAGCCTGGCCTTTAGATAACTCTGCGGATACGCAGGGGAAAACGCTGACGTATAAAATCTTGAAGAAAGTACGTAGTGCAGGTATGTACGTCACCAACCACAATCACCGCCACCACCACAGCCACCACCAGTACTTCTACCACCACCACCACCACAGCCACCATGAGAACCGAGCAGCCCCCGTGTTCCCCCGACATTTTTGCGCTATTTTGTACTTCATGAATTTTAATGTTGGTCGGAAATTACCCTTTCCACCGTCACCCTCTCTCTCTCTCTCTCTCTCTCTCTCTCTCTCTCTCTCTGACAGTTCCCTCCTTTTTGTCCCTCGCTCACTCCCCTCGTCTCCAATCTCTGACATTCTCAAACCCTCCCCCCTCTCCCCCACCCCCCACCCTCAGGATTGTCATCATATTTTCTTTTCTTATTACCGATATTAAAGGTTGTAGCGAATACTACCTGAGCTGTAGAGTGTATCACAACACTAGTGCGAAAGATAGAGAGAGAGAGAGAGATTACATCTCCAAGCTAAATCAATTTTTTTGCCGTTTGTCGCACATCGATAGTGACGCCAGATAAGCTTAACTTGACTTTATGCATCATCATCATCGTCATCGTCACCATACGGTGTGGATGGCGTCACTATCATTCCTCCCCCCTCCTCTCTCTCCAAAATCTGCAGAAACTCCTAGTCTCACTTGTCACCATTTTCATGTTCGGTGCCTCACTATCACAGTACCTCAGGGTTCACTATCACAGCATCAGCGTTTTGATGTCGCCTCACTATCATCAGATTTACACACGCCACACAGGCACGCCATCACGTCATTATATAAGCTTTGCTCATCATTACCAACAGTATAGTGTCACCATTTCATCACCTTCAACTCATTAGTACGGCCACCAACTCACCATTAGATCCCTCACTATCACCACCTTGTCACTACTAAGCTCACTATTAACCCTCTACATTTACCGCCATTTTACCGTCACAGGAACCAACCAGTATCCTTCCCTCCCCCCCCCAATCGCCACCACGTCATCACCATCACTACATTGTCTTCACTGTGGCTTCACTATGATCACCATCACTGCCTCACCATCTGCACCATCCTGCCGTCACCATCACCATGCCGTCACTGTCTCGGTATCACATACTTTGCACCATTCACCATCCCACCATCACAAGATAGTGAGTGTTTCACTATTTTTATATTTCAACCAGATGTTCAGGTTCCCATCGTTTCCAGAATTCCAAAATACTCAAAACGAGTCAAATATTTCATACTTTTTTCGAGTTACCTCGTTGAGTTGAACTACCAAGGCGTATTAATAGTCTGGTAGTTCATGGGTGAGTACTAGTTTACCGGGACGAGGGAAAGGAAAGAGGTAGTTGTGTGTTGGGATTTGAGACGTGGGGCAGGCTGGAGCGGTGACGGAAATCGCTTCCCACGATTGAAGAGGCGCTTAGATTTACACAAGAATTGGGAAAAAACGGGGTGGGGTGGGGGACACGTGAGAGAGAGAGAGAGAGAGACTTGTAGTGAAGATAATTTGCGTTAGGGAGGGGTGAAGGCATACGCATGTCATTTTCTTTACGTATCTCGTTTTCTTAACGTACTTCATTATTTTCTATACGTTCTCGTTTTCTTCTCTAGTAAGTGCAAAAGTAATTTCAGTTATTCATGAATATCTCGAAGTACCGACCTTATAAGGTCTTGCTATAGTGTCCTTACTGCATGCTGAATTCCGCTGTGGTTTAGGACTTTCAGTAATTATTTCTTGTGTTTGTTAATCCTGATTGTAAATAATGTTACAATTACACCACTTATTGGAAATGATAAGATGGAAATATGTGATATATGATAGCAGCCTCATGTTTACAAAACAAATTTACATATTTGTCATTGCGTTCCTAAAATTTATATATTGTCTAAACAGCAGGTGTTATATTTGTGGAAACTTATCTGAGTAAAGACTGTTAGAAATTATTATCTTTAACTTTTTACCAACGTAATTGTTATTTCGGTGTATACAAATCATATGTTTTTGTTAATTACCCTTACTTTCAGATGAAGCTTTCCACCCATTGCACCATACAAGCTTCCCTCCACCATTCCCTCCTTCACCATACACAGACCTCCCTCCAACACCCAGCACAAAGTTCCATCGCCAACATAAATATCCCTCCACCATAGATAGTCGTCTCCCTCACACAAGAATTTTAGATAAAGAAATTACGATCCACTCTTCACCCATGGGCGCTACTGAGCAGTTTTTGCAGGTGTTGTCCAACCTGTGGAATTTCCCGAGTTATGTCAAGTGTGAGAATGAAAAAAAAAATGGAATATAGGAGGAGGGGGAACACATGAAATGGGAAACACCAGAAATAACCCCAGACCTGCTTCTCAGATAGGCTGTGTTGTGTTGGCTATGCTAGGCTTGGCTAGGGTCGGTTGACGCGGCGTTTGTGTGAAGAAACACTGATTCTCTCCAACGAAGGTGTTGTCTTGGTATGATTATTGCTAACTTTGAGTTATATGATAATTTAAATTATTATTTTGGTTGAAGGAGTTAGAGGTTTACAGCTTTTTTTTTTATACAAAGAACTTCATTTTATTTGAAGATAGGAATGTGTTTCGAATACGGTTATTTTTACCCCAATCATCAGTAATTTTTGATGTTATTGACTTCATATTTATGGTTACGTCACCACGGCTGTTATTACGTCAGTCACCATGACTCTACTGACGTCACTGTGGCTTTTTCATAAGTCAGCATCAAGACGTCATGATTACTGTAGAGTATAGGCTCTTGTAGCAAGCAAATTACCATTCATTCTCTCTCAAAAAAAAAAAAAAGAAATGTACATTCATAGCTTAAACGAGTGCATTTTTGGTATACTGTCATTGTGTCTGGTAACGAGGCCAACCAGCAGCTAGTTGAGGCTTGTTCGACACTTCATAACGCCACGCCGCCGTTGTCTTAAGTGAACTTGTGAGTTTGGTAAGCAGGGACACTTACAAAACCAAACCCCTTGCGCTCCTTGCAGCATTCTTCACGAAGGCATCTTTCCCTCCCTCCCTTCCTCCCTGCCATATCCTCTCTCTCCCTTCCCTCCCTCCATCCATCCATCCTCTCTCTCCCTATGTTCCCAAGTTCTTTTATATCAAACAAACCCAAAATAATGAATAAAAAAGAAAAAAAAAAGATGGGGGGAGGGGGAAGGGGAAGAAATGCACCACGGGAAAAAAAAATAAATAATGGTTCCTTCCCTGCCTCCTTTTTCCATCCCCTTTAAGGGGATTTTCCCACGAACCTCGAGATTTCCAAATTCCGGTGGTATTAATATGTAACTCAGTAGCCCCCCTTCCCTTCCTCCCTGCTCTGGGACCAGCCTCGGTTACCACCCGGGGCCGTAAAATATTATACCATTTCTCTGCCTCCGAACATCACACACGTCTGTACCCATTTCGTAGGTAACAGCATTCAAAATAAGCATTTATTCCTAAAGTAGTAATGCGAGTTATTCGTAAACTGTTCGCGTAATTGGCGTCGTAATGAGTGTATTACACGCATCTGGCAACTGGAGGGGGAGGGGGGGGGAGCGACCCAGATGGCCAAACCTCCTTCTACCGTATTTTAAGCCCAATGGCGCCGCTTTTGTGTACATTTTTATCAATCTGGACCTGTCAGTCTGGCACAACGTTGCCGCCTCCTCTCTGGGTGGTCAGGGGAAGGCACGGCATAGCTGTTAGAATTCAAACCCCCGAGAAATCCAGACGTGGGGAAAAACATAATCATCGTCTTCAATTACCCGCATATGATTTTTTTTGGCGCGGTACCCTTGCTCGAGCGTCTGTAAGCTAATGTATCGCTTTAAAGGTAATTATGGTTTCTGAAGTAATTACAGTATATCGCTTTAAAGGTAATTACGATTCCAGGAGTAATTACAATATATCGCTTTAAAGGTAGTTATTATTCCAGGAGTAATTACAATATATCGCTTTAAAAGTAATTATCATTCCATGAGTAATTGAAGTATATCGCTTTAAAGGTAATTATGATTCCAGGGATAATTACAATTATCGCTTTAAAGATAATTATCATACCATGAGTTATCACTATATCGCTTTAAAGGTAATTATGATTCCAGGAGTAATTATAATTACATTCTCTATCATCTAAGTGATTATGATTATGTACATGTAAGAGCAGTAAAACTTCTATAAGGATTATTATGGTTAAAAACTTAATAAAGCTTTGAAGGAAAATGTACTATCATTTTGATTCTGGAGTTTTATTCATAATATTAATGCTATATTGATTATAATTATTAGGATACATTTGTTTAGTCAAATTACCTGAGAAAAATGTGATCGTCAAATAGTGTGTTTTTAGGTTGCCTTATTAGACAACTTTAATATTGCTGATTATTTTTGTTGCTGTCTTTGTTGGGCCCTTGCCATTATTTGTTGGTCTAGATGTGTTTGTTCACTCACTGTTCATGGTGTTCTTGTTCTTTTTTCTGATGTTATTTTCCAGTTTCTTGATTGTCATACTTTTCTTCTAATTTATGTTTTGTACTCCTATGTATTTGTTCGTATATTTCATGATTTCTTAATTTTTGTTTCCTGTGTTCACAGTTTTTAGCATGTATTAATGTTTAGTGTCTTTGTTCAAGTTCTTGTTCATCATGCTCCAGTGTTCTTTGTTCAAGTTCTTGTTCATCATGACCCAATGTTTTTTTTTTTATTATATTCTGATATAGGTACCTCTTGTTCAATATATATATTCATCACTTTGTATTCATTCATTGCATTTAGTCATCTCTGTCATAATATTCTATCATAAGTTAGTTTTAGTCTTCTTATTAGCTGCTTTGTTCTAGCTTTTCTTTCGATAGAACATTTAAAGAAAAAGAAAACTTGGTTTTGACATTTCAAGAGACATGTTTTTCACTTTCTCAAAAATTTGTAAATACTTTCCCCTGTCTGTTTTTCCCCCTTTCTCTATTCTCTCTATATTTCAATTAGGGCCCGGCCTTGATGTGGACTTTTGTCCG